>BRZM01001683.1:0-48005 GCA_033238685.1 Lates japonicus | reverse complement strand
ACCCGGCCCCACCATTCTGACATTTATGTACTGTAATCAAAGCATACAGTTTTGAATTAAGTGCTTTTTATTTTTATGACAGCATTACTAACATTTTGTAGGTCAGAAAGTGACAGCCACTCAGCAGTTCAGCTGCCCTTTCTGCAATCTCAGCAGAGTGAAATGAAGTGCAGTGGAAGAAGTGTTTTAACATTATGTAAGCAGATTTTGTAATTTGGGTCAATTTGTTGCACAAAACAGGTCTTCTAGAAACTATTTTCATCCTCTTCTGTGTTGTCATTTGCAGGATTCTTCACTGTGATAAACCATTTCTGTTGCTTTAGTGACATGAACACCTGCTGTACTCTGATTGTCTGAGGGGCCCACTGAGGGACATTTAGGCACTGGTTGGTTTTTGACATGCTGCCAGGCTGGAGGTGACAACTGGAGACTGTAATGATAACCTCCTCATGATCTCCTGCTGAGGTTGGTCTCGTTTAGATTTGTTGGTACTATCAGAACTGACTGGTTAAGAATCTTGTCACAGAGGAAAACAATGTATTGAATGCAGAAAAGATCTATATTTTCATTCATGCTAATTCTGTCATGTCTCTGACGTTTTTTTTTTTTTTTTTAGTGAAGGCAAGCATATTCAGGTTTTGACATGTAAAGTTCAATATTTTACTGTAATTAAGTTTACTATAATCTCTAGCATTAGCAAACAATAATAGATTCTGGGGCACTGGGTCTATGATTGGGGTTAGATTAAGTAGTACAGCTGCACTTTCAGGGGAAAATAAAGTTTTAATCCTGTTAACATGTCAAGAGTGAGAGTTTGGATTAGCGATACCACTAATATTATGTCAACCGCATGCCAGTTACAGAAAGCAACAAATAAAGGCAAGACCCTGACTAAACAACTATTCACAATGCATACACATGATTTGGTGAACAACAAACTTCTTAATCTGGGTCTGACTGAGGTGAACTATCCACCATTTTATTACCACCTACATGTATGCCTGAATCTCTCCAGTGTTTCCTCTAATACTTGAGCCATCTTGGTACCACCTCTTCGCCAGTCAACCCCTAGGCGCAGAAAGCAATGGTCATAGGCAGAGACTTATTCATGATCCCAGAATTTCTCAATGAGGAAGTAAATGCAGATGTGCTTCAGCCTTTTGGAGTTTTTAAAACGTTTTGGTGAGAAAACCGTGTTAAACAAAATATTAATCACAGCAGTGTTTTTTTTCATAGCTAAAACATGTCTGAAGGAGCTTTAAAAAGGGATACATATTCATAAGTTGATTTTACTTTATGTCATATAAGTAAATCACATGGCTTCATTGCACATTCCAAGTTACTGAATTATGTAATCCTGCAGGTAAAATAAGGCAGCTTCTTAGAACCCTCCCAATTTCCAGTTCCATTGCATTGACAGCGTTTTGGAAACCTGTCAAATGTATCTCCTTTGAAACACTGTGTCTTTGTCAGTGATATCACTCTTTCAAAGGGAATTGACTGCATCAGTTCCAAGCTCTCGTTTGCTCATACGCGTTCAAGTTACATCAGCCAACTCCAGCGGCGGTTCAACCCCAACAAGCGCGAAGATACTGACCTACATATGTCATTCAGTTCTCCCTAACAGCCAATCAGGGACTGACTTTTAACCTGCTGACGGTGTTCAAACCTGTGCTGGTGGTTCCCTATCACCTGCAGCTTATAAGGTACTAAGGAGTCAGTGTGATAGGTGCTTTAACAAAATGCTCTGCGCCACATTAAAGGGGCACGCCACTGATTCACACACGGAGGACAGTTACACTTGTTGTCCTTCAGAAACAGTTGTATGATGTCTTCTGTGGCTGTGGAAATTTTAATGATGATGTGTGCACTATACAATGAGTAGTTGCAATGGTAATGCAACTATAAACTTTCTTCTCCTATATTTCAGAAAAATTCCTCTGCCCGTGTGCATACAGCAATGAAAGCACCAGTAGCCTGCATCTCTCAGAGCTTTAACGTCATCACAGTCACCAAAAAACACACCCACTCAGTTAATGTACAACTGTAGATAATTAAAAACCATCTGACAAAGGCGGTGTGGAGCTTCATTAGGGAGACATCACTGGATCCAGTTCTCGCACTGTTATGTAAGTGGGTGCATAGAGAACAGCCGGTCTGAAAGTGTGCAATCGCTGTGTGGTAACCAGGTATTTTTAGAATTCAGAAGAGCAATGATGAAACTGAGCTCACTACTCAAATATGCACTCTGCTAAGATATTCTCCTAGCTGAATCTGAGTCTTTGTTTTTCGATCCTCTGCATTATGTGAAACTGGGATTAGAGATGTGTTAACTTCAGATGCGCCCAACTAAAACTAGAAAACACTGGCGATAAAGTATTACAACAAAGAATGTGACAAGGACTTGGCACATGACTGAAAACATCAAGAAGAAAGGGCATGATGGAGAAATCTCCTCAAGACCTGAAGTGACACCATCGTAAAATCCATCAATTTTCATTCTAAGAGTGATTACGAAGTGCTCAGAATGAACGAGAGGAAAGGCCAACATTAACTAAAAGTGGAGGAGATAAGAAAAGGGAAGCGTTAAATGAAATGAAGAGAAACTGCAGATTTCAAAAGGAGAATCAACCACTCAGCCGAATTGAAGTCCTGCAAAGTTTTAGAATCAAATCAAGTTCAAATTAACACAACTATTTTGTACAGCATTTTCCACCAGAACATGACAACAAGTTGAGCCTGTGATTGCAGTCATAACATATTTATTAGTCCTCAGTGAGCCACCAGCAGGCCACTCAGCAGGCCTACTGTCTTATTACATAAACCACTGATCTATATTTACTTTCTTCGCAGTCCCCCCATTCACCCTTTCAAAATATGAAACTATGAGTTGTTGTATAAATCTACAGCTGCATATGCCCACTCCTAGAACTGACAGTGAAGCCTGAAAAGATGCACACTAGAAACAATAATAGTCGCCAACTTTGTGTTTTCTTGGAAACAAACGGAAAAAACAGCACGCGCATAAGCAAACCTAGCAGCCCCAATGCTAAAATGTCCCTTTCCATCCATATGATGATCCAACTGGTGACCAGAAGAAACGTTTATATTTTAATTCAGACCCGTCATAACCATGATGCATCACAATAAAAGCCTGATTCTCTTGTAAATTAAAAAAAAAAAAAAAACCTTCGCGCTTTTGACACCACCCTGCAGGAAGCTCTCCACGGACAGCTACTGTTGTCTTCTTCAATTTATTAGCTGGATTTACTTATTCAATTATATCAATGATGAACGAGAGAAAAGAAACCAGGCGTTATATCACTGTAACATTCACGCACAAAATAAGCCTATTTAATTTCCTTCATTCTCTAATTAAACAACTTATTCCCATTAATACAAGTAAAGAAATTAAACTGCCCTTCGGGTCATCAAACATGGTGGTCAAAATAAAGTCACATACAGGAGGTGAAAAAAAAAAAAAAAAAAAAAAAGTAAAGGCTGTGTGTGTGGGTCTCTTACCTAAAGTGTTTTAGCGTGGCAGACAGCTGCAGCAGGCAGAGGAGGAGGCGGACTGGTGGAAACAAGAGTTGAGACCCTTCGATAACAACCGAGGAAACTGGTGGAATTTTCCATCTGCCGTATGATGGCAGCTCTTGACATCGTGTTACACCGCCGAGAGCTTTGGGGGTTCCTTATTCTCCCAATTACCCCCGTTTTCCAGATACCCGTTTGAAAAATAAATTTAAACCATAAACTGGTAAAGAGCTTACAGCCTTAATTAGCCGATTTATTCGATTATGGTGTTCAATTCTTCATCTCAAATATATCATCTCGAGATATGAGAATCAGTAGGAAGTGTATTTACACTGGCTAAAACCTGGTTGCACAATGTTTCAGATTCAAATAAAGGTTTATTTAATGATTGTGGCGTTTACTGACTGAGATCCTTTGTTTACATTCCAGCTGGCCACGTTGTGGGGAAGAGCGCCCATGATCCATAGCAATTATGTTTTAAAGGAAAGTAGGAGTAAAAAACGCATGAGCATTTTGAGTCATAAGCTTTGTAGTTCAGGTGTTATACATGTGTGTTATGAGCAGTGGTGGACAATTATTAGGACACCAGTTACTTTGAGCTTCAGTGCAATTATTATTATTATTTTAAATTATTACTTATTTGAGTGGATTTTACTTCATGAACTCTTGCATTTCTAGGGAAATATGAATGTATGAATATGTAACTTATACTACACAGAAATCTGAGATGAGGTTCCAAAATGATACAGTTTAAGGATGATAGCACCATCATGCAAGTATTTACCTTAAGATAAAAATCAGTTTGATGATACACTGATTTGTAACAGGGAGGCGGTGCCTTTTTCAATTTCCCCTCTGTAACTTTGGTGAAGTGGGTACGTTCTCCACGAGAAAGAATGTAATTGATAGTTTAAACTGCTGGAATCAGACCCAGCAAGTTCAAGACAATACTTTGGGCTAGATGAATTAAAAAGACTTGGGGAAAAAAAAAACAATAAAAAAAAACAGCGTTACTTTTGTTATCCAGCAAGGAAACTTGGAGTTTGGTGTGTATGTTACAGTATTAGCACTTCTGGCTCTGGAGTCAGGGATCATGAGGTAATATATATATATAATATGGCTGCAAACCAACTGTTGGTCGAACGATGGTAGCCTCATACTGTTTTCTAATGTTTTTATTAACCGACAATTCATCAATTAATAAACCATGACAATGTAAAAGTAACATGCAAATATAGTAGTATATGGGGAAATTAAATTTGTAATGGAGTATTTCTTCAGTGTGGTACTACTATTTTCACTTCAGTAAAATATATGAATACTTGACAATAATGATAGCTCCAGAAATGGCAATTATCATGACTATAACTAATAATCTGCTGGATATCAGACTGTCTCTACTTAGCTCCTTTGTGCCTTTTGCCACTGCACTGCAGTCTAGAGTTTACCTGTCAATCAAACATCGTGGGTGGGACTGCGTTTTCTTTCTTTGATTTTCTGTGGCACTTCCTTTCTTTGTTTGTTCCAGTCACCAGATATTTCTGCAACCTACAGTTCTTCTGTTACTCAGACAGACCAAATCACTTTCTCTGGAGCTGGAGGATCCCTCTGAAGAAAAGACCTACCAGACTCATTGGAAAAGCAAGGCATTTAGATTTAGTCTTTACTTTGTGCCATACATATATAGCAAGTAAACAAACATCAAAACAACTAATATATTACTTGTGTCTAATGTTCTCAGCTTCTTCCTCCTTCTGTATTCAGGGTGGAAAAAAAGGAAGCTGATGTTAACCGACAACATCCTCCAAAAGCTTTCACCTCTCTCAATGTAGCAAGGCATTTGACTGACAAACATCATTTCCTTTAGGGTGCACTGTTGATGATGATGATTGTCAGTTCTTTCCCCTTCCTACACTTTCCTGGATGAAAACACATCACAGAGCTCTCAGTGCATAAACAGCCTAATCCGTATTTATATGCAGGGTGGGGGCTGGAGCCCATCCCAGCATGCGGGCAGTAAAGTCCTGAACAGGTCACCAGTCTATCACAGGATATACTGTACGGACATACAGTCTCAATCACAGTCACATTCTGACACCTTTGAATTTCCACTTCACTAAACCTGCATGTGATTTTACTGTGCAACTGTTTTTTTGTGAGTGTGGTCCCATGAAAACCATTCCTGTCCCTTCAGTTTGCTAATCATCCTCACAAGGCCTCACTTTGGAATCACCAGGGTCTAAAAATAATCGTGCTCTGCCTTCATGTGGATTGTGTTGTGTATTATTTAATCGAAAATATACAGTACAAAATGGGTTTACTAAGCCCAGCCCCCGTCAGAGACAGCTGCCACGCCTGTCAAGCTTTTCGTCCTTGCATGGTTCATATGCAGTTTACAATGATAACAGTAACTGATTTACCGCTCAGAAATTTGTGAAAATATTGGAAACAATGGATCTTTGATTTCACACAGAGGTAAACAAAAGTAGGGCTCTTATTTCTAGCTAAAATAAATTTCAAACTGTCAGTTTGAAAAAAATGAACAAAATCAACGCAGCAGAATCAGAGATATTATCTTTAACATTCCATGCTTTTTTCTGTAGCTATCTAACACAAGACTGGCTGTGTTGTACAACTTCAACACACCGAATAAAGACTAGGACAGAGCCACTATTACCCTCAACTCTGTAACTTTGATAACGTTACATCCTGGTTCTCACAGGAGGGTTGTTACAGCTGTATTTTTCTAATGTAACTCACAACCCCACTAAATAATGTTGTTAGCCTTGGCTGAATCCAAATGTCCAACCTCTGGACTTGCAGACCGAGCCCTTGTGGAATTGTTATACATATGTCATGGTCATCACATCAAGTCTGCAAGGCTGTTGGACCAAAAGGGGATGGTATATGTTATAAGACAGGACTTTAAAGGTGCTTTAAGTATGTTTTTTGGCTATTGCTACATAGCCAGTGTTAACATTATCAGCTGTTTACTTACTAAGAGCTTCAGCCATCATTGCCTTTACAAGACAAGAAGTTAGAATGTCACCTCTGGGCAGTGTTGCTTCTTCATCCTGGACACTAAAGTGACTCAGTATTGCAAAGTGGTATTACACAATGGGACAGCTAGCTGGTTAGCATGCTAACTTCAGTGAAGAAAAGTGATTTAAATAGAAGCAAAACAAGAGTTAACATTGCTGTTGCTTTCCACCGCTGGAGACAGCTCTTGGCATAAAAAGGAATGAAGTTTGATGCTCAACTCACACTTGTCACACACTTGTCTTCTACTTCTAGCTCTGTCTTCTTTCTACCTGCAGATTTTGAGAAGTACTTATCAAAACATCACACTTAGTATGCTGCATGTGCTTCTAAAGATTACCTGCTGGTATTTCCTGACTGAAAGACAAGAACAAATGCACTTGAACCTACTAATACAGCCACTGAGTTGCAATGAGAGGATGCCCCATTTATAATTTTTTTGATGAGTAAATACAGAAATTCCCATGATGTGTGATGCAGGGATGCTGTCTGCACAGCAGCTGGACTCATGTTTTGATGCATAAGTTGTCTCATGTTCTGAATCACAGCAGAGAAACTCAGTAAATCATCTCACATGAGAACATCAGTCTCCTTCAGCTGACAATGATTAGATACTCCAACACTGAGCATAATCAGGTTTAGTTTCAGTCCACAGGTACAGTAAGTAGGTCTTGAGACCATTTAAGGTCACCAGAAGGTGGATCAATAATCAGTAATAGTGACTGTTCATCTTTCCCCCCTGTTTATGCTCTTTTTTGTCATTTGAGGTTCAGCATATGGCCCTGCTTTCAGTTTCTGTTTAGCAACAAGCAAATATTGTGGACTATCATTATATGACAGCTGCTGAGCCAGGAGCTGCATGTCTGAAACCGGGAGGATTTGCAGGCTGAGATGCCGAACTGCACGTCCGAACTGCGCGAAACCTGGCTCACAAAGCCCGGTGACCTAGTTAGCTGAAATAGAAAGTGCCTTTCACTTGTGGAGTTGAAAGGCTTGAAGCTGGGACTGACATGGTGGCACCACACGACGTGTTGCTCAGTGTCACTGATTTTATTTTCAGATACGGTACACTGTGCCTCTGGGGAGAAACACTGTGCTGTTATACAATGTTGAAACTATGACAGTAAAGCCTGGTTTCCTTTACCAGACAGTGTAACCATTATTACATAATCACTTACTAAAGACATTAATGAGTCAAAACACAGCTTGTCTGTACTTTTCCATTTGCAGTAATTAACTTCTGAGAAACAGGTCTGGTTGGACTGTCTGCAGTAACCCAGGATTAAATGTTACTCTTTGATAAGTTAACTGAATTTCATCTGAAATTTTATTAAACTGACATGATAGAATTAGAATGAGACTAGAATTCAAATGTCTGCTATGCTTAAATAAAACACAAGAATGCATTAGTCAGAAATAATTTATATGTTAGTTTATAATATATTTGGATTTATAGTTGTTTTAATGAAAATAGTACTGTTTGCCTTTACACTGAGATGACCTGGGGGCAGTGAAGGAGTCCTCACGTGCATCAATGTGAGCTTCTTTGAGAGTCAGTCACACTGCAGCCCTTTAACCTCTTGCAGTAAAGATAAGGGAATCAGTAAACTCTCATTAGCTCTTTATTTAAAGTACATTTGACCAACATGATGACAGACCTAAGGAGCATGATTCCAGCCATGTGATAGAGGAGTATATTGCTCCTTTTTCTTTTATGTTACACAGCAATTTGAAGACTTTATATTATTACAGTCATGGATTTGAATTGATCCTTAACTTCATATGTAAGGGAAGAAACCTCTTTTGCATGTCTGCTTCAAGCATGTGAGAGCTATTCATCGTGCACGTAATTTCGTTTTTGCTTGAGAAATTGGATTGCAATAACTAAGAGTGAGTCACAGAGTCTTTAAAAAGACATCAGCATGCTTAAAATTTACCAATAAGACCTACATCAATGTAGCGCTTAAACTTCTAGTTGAGTGTGACTCTGCTCCAACAATGGTGTTTCTTGAGAGTTAAATTTGAACAGCGACATGCGACCGAACCAGTGGCAGCCATCCTGTCCACTCTGTTCAAACACTGTTGAACTTGGTAGCTTGAACTTCAGTGTTACTGACAAATAGAGCTTACATAAACTTCAAACTGGAACATACCTGGTACTGTGGGATAACACCCGTTGAACAAACCAGTCAAACAAAAGCTCTTGTTATGTAACTGGCACAGAAATGACACAAACGTACTGCAAATTCCTGCTCTGTTAGAATGATCACCGTGACAACTTAGAAGATGAAGAATAGAATCTAAAATTTGTACATGGGATTGAACCTCTCACTCTGGCAGTGTCTTGCTCATGGTCAGAGAGAAGTGCACGGTGTTATCACCCACTGTTTGCGGGATAATAACCACATCTGTGTTTTGCTGCGGTCCACAGTCTGATGGACAAGCAAATGCTCAGACCCAGTGTATGTGTTTTTGTTAACTTCAACATCTGTCTGCTTGATTTAGCATAAAAGAAGTCCTCATCTGTTAGAGGCAAAGACCAAAGACCCTGACAAAGACCCTTCACCTCTTACAAATGGATGTTTATCCAGATGCATGTTATTTTGACCATGAGAGCAAAGACAGTCTAAGAATAGCCTAGAGTCTCTAACACTAATAAATGCTGGAATTTACCACAAAACAAAATAAATGGGAGCCTTTCAATAACAAAAGCTCCAACATACCACAACATGGGTAAATAAGAACGGACATGGAGTCTGGATCACGGAGGTTCAGAGGAGATTGTGCTGTGCATAACTAAAGTACTTAATTAACTACAGTTTCCAGTGCACATTTTGGCCTATTTATTATAAGTGAATAGTGACAGGGTGGATTTATTTCAAATTAGGGGCACAGAAACAGTAAACAACCTTTTAGCGCCAGGCAACAAAGGAGAGCATTGTTGGTCTGTTTGTCATTCCATACAGGCATTTATGAAATTTTATACAGATGGGATCAGGCCCCCAGGAGGATGATTACTTTTAATATCTTAACTTGCCAGCAAATGAATGAAACTCCCATCAGCCTCAGCCAGCTGTACCTGATGTTTAGCCTAATCAGCCAAGCTGCCGTGTTTTCACCTGGAAAGTCCCGTCCAAAGTTCAAGCTTTGCCATACTGTATGCATTTGATCCGTCCTCTCAGAAAAATAAGTTATGTGTTTTTAATGTTGACTTTTGAATTTGGTCATCAAATTATAGCAATATTTAGTCTCTTCTTCTCCCCATGTGCTACCACGGCTCATCTTTATTTCTCTTCCAGTTTGTTTCTTCTCCTAATGCTTACTGTTTCATGAACATGCCACAATTTCCTGTAATTGGTCTGAAAGGCCAAACCATCCAAAAGGTGTTTTCACACTGCAGAAGAACCAAATCATGACCTGATTTTGATCCTGGTCCGAGGCAGCTTTCAGACCTACTATTTTGGTTTGGACACAGGTACATGCAGGCCTCTCAATACAACAGTCGTCAGCTCTGGTGGGTGATTCTAGCCACCCAAAGTGGAGTTACCGGAAATATACTAAACATGAGAAGTGGTCACTAGGGTTGTGCAAAAAAAAAAGAAAAAAAAAAGTGCTACCTATAAAATAAAGACTAAATGTGGAAAATTAAGGAAGAAAACACCACAGAACTGATGCAAGAGCACATTCATATCTTTGTATAGTGATGGAGGAGCACAACTATAGTCTACTAGCACAGAATACAAATAAAAGTCATAAATACAAATGTTTTTACAATTGAAGCAGCCCACTGAGAATCACAGAGTCCTGAGCATTGAGTTACAAGCATCAAAAGCGTCAGCATGTCCCTCCAATTGGGTCAGCAGGTCAGCTGTGAGCTCTGACCTTTATTTCAAGCTTATTAAAGAGTTGCTTCTTGTGTCTATTTTGTGGTCATAGTCATCATTTCACCTCACAAAGAAGTCACAGTTGTTCCTTTTTCCCCTCTTCTCTCAAGATCTATATATTTGAAAAAATAAAAGACTTTGTTAGAAGTCATTCTTACAAAAGTCCTCACCAGCAGTTGCTTCAGTCAGCCTAGGCAAGCACTACTTTAAATGATTGTAATGCCCAGGTACACATATCTTTTTTCTTTCCTGTCTCTTTGACTATATCAGATGAAGTGAGAAAAATGTCTTCTTTGCAAAAATCTGTGGGTGAAATGCTTGGGTTGATGTCTTTTTAGATTCCCTTTCCTTTGTTGCTAAAGCAGCAGGCACTCCTCCTTGAGCTGATATGAGAAGTCAGAAATAATGGCAAATATGATAGTGTCGCACATGAACATGCATGTGCTGCACCACATGGAAGTGAATCTGTAGCTCATTATCAGTAATAATCATTTACGCCCCTCAGAGTGCAAAAATGTCATTACCCTTTGACACTGTGAAAACTGGGAGGAAACTGACAGGTTCCTTCTTATCTAAAAAAAAATCATACCAGGGTTAAAATGTGTTTGCAAACATTGCACACAAATCTTATCATCAGATTTTTTTATGGCTTCTTTTACCCCACCAGATATATGTTATTTTCCATACAGATATGAGAACAGTTTAGATAATCTCAGGAAAGTATATAAATAAAAATCTATACAAATTTCTTTAAAGCAAATCAAATGCTGAAAACAGTTTATTAGATACATATTTAGTGATCTTTACCCTGACAAAAAAGTAAAAGTTTAGAGGATGTCAAAAGACTAACATTGTGCATATCATTTCGGAAATCTGCGAATTTGTTGTTGTTAGGTTTGTGTTCCTCTCAGTGTCTAGCCACAACGAGTGGTGTTCCCGTTCGTGAATCCTCTGAGCCCTCCTGTGTGCCCCCTCATGCCAGGGCGACAACACAATACAGCAAGGCCTCAACATAATTTCCCAATTCTTCCGCTTCTCTGCTCCAGCTATTAATTTCTGAGGCTTGTTACATAAGGTATTATGCAATGTGTTTTTCCGACGTCTATTTTTCTAGCCCCTGCTCGCTAATGGGTCTGGGGGCAAGTTTTTTTCGTGGTTGAGGCTGCTGTTGACATTCACATGCTCATGAAAGGAGCCCCCTGCCCCTCTCCTGCTGCTGGGGTCCGGCTGCAACAAACCCAAACAGGCCAACGGTCGGCTAGGTCGGAGGGACCATCGCCATGATGCACACGTGTCCCAGAAAGTTTGGGGAAAATAGGGGACACGTGCAGTTTGTCAGTTACTGCACAGCTTGGTTATCCTGATCATCAATATCATCTGCTTTGTTTTTACCAGCATTGTTTTTGGAAGGCAGCAATTCACTGGCCATATGTGACATATTTCAAATCTGGATTCATATTGTCTGGGTATCTGTTGTGTTATTAAAGTAATTGTTCAAACAAACAAAAGCCAACAAAACAAACAGCCACGTTCGTGGCATCACAGGAAGGAAAATGTAAAAACCGAATGTGTTTTTACAGTTTGCATTTTTAAAATTCAGACAAGACACGTGACAGAAGTGCATACATTCCAAAGATATTTAAACCTGAAATTGTTTCTAGTCACTTAAGTTCAATGTTCGGTCTCCTTTAAGTCAAATATTCATTCTCCTTTTTACTTTACTTTTCACTAGCTAAAATGATTCTGTAACTTAACTGTTTGGCCGTGCACACGTAGCATATTGTCAATTTATTGTCACTTTCTTGCGCAGAATTGTTGCTGGAAACAAGCCTATATCAAACACTAAACCTCTGAACCATTAAACCAAGTCAGTCAACGAATTCACTCGTTTTGGTTTGTGCTCCAACAACTCCCTGGGGAAGTATCTGGTTCTTAGCAGCTAAATGTGTTCACTAGCTAGCTGCTAACTATCTGCTGTTTTGGCAGGCAGTGTAGCTTTCTTTCTTTCTTCTTTCCCAAACCTGTGGGAATGGTTCATTAAAGACCACTAAAAAACATAAACACTGAATAAAGCAGCACTGAATAAACTATCATCCTTATTGAAAAACACAAAGCGAACCACACGACATACTGTTGAGAAGGGCTCTGTCCCAAGGATGGATTTTCAGTTATTAGCATCCTTCTAAACGCCAATGGGATACTGAAGAATTTCTTACTCTTGGAACAGGACCCAGAAGCTCTGGTTTCACTTCTGCCCTTTAGTCTATGTGGGTACATTTTCAGTATGAGTGACACCTGTGCCAATTTTTCCATTGCTGGTATAAAAGTATATATTAGTGCAGCTTTAAATCTGACATCAAATATACTAACCTGGTTAAGGTGTTTACATCTTTTCCTAATCCTGATTCTGGGGTTACTTCTGGGAAATGAACTTTAGCCTCTGTTGCCAACAGGTAATAAATAATGTGACACTTTATTTTTTCTCTTTCCTTTAGAGGTCAGTGTAGCTGGGAAAGAGCCTGAGAAGTAGTCAGTGGCCGGCCATCTCACTGTCCTTACTAGTTTAACTTACTGAAACTGTAAACTGCAAAATCCATACTATTTGTAAATTAATACCAGTCATTTCTGACCCAATTATGACATTTTCAGTTTCAAATATCTACACATAACCCTTACTTTCCAACTTTATACCTGAGATAGCCACCTGCACTAATCATTAGAGTAGTAATATAACAGCTAAATATAACCATTCTAATATAAAAATAAATACTGTCTGGCAGAACTCAAACCTTGCAATACAAGCCTCTGACACAAGACCCAAAAAGTAGACCTCTCTCTTCCCAACCCAAAAATAACCATTAGCTATCTTTGTCCCCATGTGACTGACAAAGGTAGCCTCTAGTTACTGTCAGTGGCCACATGAGCTCATCATATCTATCCCTGTAGTGCCTCCCACCCCTCTGAAGCCAGTGGAGAATCAGTGTCTTGCTCAAAGACACCTCAGCAATTGCAACCCGGTCTCAACCCGGTCTCATGGCAGTTCGTGAAATAGTCAGTGTGTATGTAAATGTAATCTATTGATTGGTACCCACGGACACAAATTTTCCATTCTTTTCGTGCCTCTCAGCACGACTTTGTTGTTGTTGCATCCAAACAGCAGCCTAATCGCTCGCTCAATTCAGTCAGTTGCAGTGTTGAAAATGACACGTACTTGGGGAGGAGAAGCAGACATGCGTCAAATCCTTTGTGTGAGTAAGCACTCAAGGCCACTCCAGAGCTCCAGATATGCTGTCACAATACAGCCAACATTTCCTGTCCATCAAACATCAGTCAGTCCCGAGAGATTTGGTGGAGTATTGTAGATGAAATACCACTGAACAAACAACAGAGGGTAAAAGGAAAGAATGTTAGAAAGTTTTTGTTGTCCTTTAAAGGTATAGTTTGACATTTTGGACTAGACTCTATTAATGCAAAAACAAAAAACCTACTTAACATGCTATATCTTGTTTAATTTGTACCAAAATCCAACGTGCAATCGTCCCCATAAGCTAAGCTAATCATCTGCTGGCTGCAGCTTCATGTTTCCTATAAAAATACAAGACTGGTATTAATGTTCTTGTTTAGCTCTCAGCATGAAAGTGAAATAAGGGCATGTTGCACCTGCAAACTTGGTTGAAGACGCTCAAAAACTGAACTCAGCCTCCATCAGTTTACAGTCAAAATTGACCCGTAGATGCCTGGTGCTCCACTTTGGCTGGAGGTTGTGTGCCATGGATCTGTTGGTTAGTAAAGTGAGATAGTGTTTGTACTTAACAATCTTGTTTTTATATTTTGGCTTTTGTCTGGCTGGTCAGGGGGTTGAGGGGACCAAATGAAGTCCCTGAGTGAGAATGTTATTGTTTCCGGAGCTGCAGATGACACGCTTCTTTGCGGCTGAGGGAGGATTGGCTGAGTGTGAGGCCAACGCTTTGTCTGAACGCCTGCCACCTGCCGTTGGTTTGGTACAAATTAAGCAAAGTGCCAGCATGTTAAGTAGGTTTTTTGTTTTGCATTGTGGTCTGGTCAAAATGTCAAACGCGCGAGGACGGCAAAACTTTCTGCATTCTTTCAGCACCCCACTCATTGTTGTTCAGTATTTCTGTCTCGCAAATCAGAACGACTGATGTTTGATGAACGGAAAATATTGGCTATGTGTGACAACGCTGCTCTGGGCTCTGAGTAACATGATGTTTCTCCCCTGAGACTGACGCATGTCTGCTCTCCTGGCGCCCGTGTCATTACAACTTTGTTCGAACGACGACCAGCTGCTAGCTGAATCTGCTGTGGCACAAAATGTGCTGAGCTGAGAATGGAGAATTGTGTCGTGAAATAATCAATAGTTCGTTACATACACGCTGACTGTTCACGAACTGCTCGTAGTTCGGGTTGGTCGGGTTATTGCTGGTATTTGACAATGATTCTTTCCGCGGCTCGGAGAGTGGGGAATTGATGACTCGTGTTACTGACGGCTGACAGGGCTACCTTTGTCGGTCACATCGAGACAAGCCAGCTAATGACCCATTTTTGGGTTGGGAAGAAGGTCTGCACGGTTGTCGAAGACTTTAATTACGGGTTCGATTCTGCGAACGTATTCATTTTATGTTGATGATTGTATTTAGCTGTTATCTGCTCTGGTATTGCGGGTATCGAGCGGGTGGAGAAATGAGGTTATGTGTGGGCGGACGAAAATGTCGTAATCGGGTCGAAAATAACTGATGATGGTGCAAATGGTTTGCGGTTTGATTTCGGTAAGTTAAACAGCAAGGGTCCAGTGAGATGACCGGCCGCAAACTTCTCGGGCTCTTTCTGGCTTCCTCAAAGAAGGAAAAATAAAGTGTCGATGCCTGTTGACAACAAACAAAGTTCATTTCCCAGAAATACCAGAATCAGGATTGAGAAAGATAAACACCTTAACCAGGTGTGTGTTGATCAGATTCAAGCTGCATAATATATCTTCTTTCGGCGATGGAAAGGGTGGCGTCACTCATGCCTGATATGCCCGCCGTTGGGGCGGAAGTGAACCAGGCTTCGGGTCTGTTTGGAGTGAGAGACGCTCGTGCATCCCATTGACGTTTGAAGGATGCTGATAACAGTCCGTCGCGGGACGGGGGCCGCTGCTCACTGACATATCGTGATGATTCTTTAATGTTTTTCGTAAGGACGATGGTGACCGGTCGCAACATTCGGTCGTTATATTTTGATGATGTAATGAACCGTTCACGGGACTGGGAAAGAAGAAGCTCGCTGCCTGCCGCTGGCAGGTCGTAACGGCGGCTGGTGAACGGGCAACTGTGAAGGCTCGATGCTTCCCGGGGGGATGGTGAGCACAAGCCGGCAGTGATCGACGACGGTTTAATGGTTCCAGTTTAATCGATATGGGCTGTTTCCGGCAACAATTCTGCTGAAAGCGACAATAAGTGACAATATGCGATGCGCGTAACGGTGGTGCAAGAATCGACACAACTGATGATAGTAAAGGAGAATAGTGTTGACGAGGACGGTGGTGGGCAAGGGCTGTTCAGGCTGACTGTCTTTGAATATGCTTCTGTCACGTGTCTCTGAGGCTAAAAAATGCAGGCTGGCATTCGGGCACATTTTTCATCATATGCCACCGGGCGATGACTGTTCTTTGTTGACTTTTATTTGACCAGTGCCAATAACGCAACGAACTGCGAACAATAACAATCGGGCTGAAATATGCTGTAGCCGGTGCTGCTAAAAACAGTAACGGTAAAGCTGGCGGTGATATTGATGATCGAGATAACCAGCTGTGCGGTAACTGACGACTGCGCATTATTTCTGACTTTCTGGACTGCATCGCGTCGCGATCCTCAAACCACAACGAACCGTTAACTGGTTCGTTGACAGCCAGCGGCGAAGGGCGAAATCTTCGTGACGTGGTGTCGGCAACGGCCTCGACCGCGGCTGCTGAACCACAGCCAGCGAGCAGAAGAGCGGGCGTCGGGCGTGCGCTGTGTATATGACTAAACCTCGAAGTATGTGGGCGAGGTGAGTATGTTGAACGCTGCCGATGTGTTAACCGGCGCGGTTCGAGCACCCTGGGCCATGTTCGGGTGAGGGCAAACCTGCTGACAACAGAGTGTAGTTCAGTGATATGCTGTGGTGCGGCATCCTCTAAACTGCTGATGGGGCAATATCTGTCGTGTTTTCGGCATTGTTGCTAAAAGGGCCTGTATGAATTTTGTTTATATGCTCGCAAGGATTATCTAAACTTTATTCTCGCTGTCTGTGAAAATATTGTAATCTGGTGAGATGAAGCGTAAATCTGATGAACTGATAACGTGTTCAGGCATTTAACCCTGGTATGATTTTTTAGTGAAGGAACATCGTTCTCCCGGTTACAAATCAGCATTTTTACGCTCTGAAGGGCGATAATGATTATTGCCCGATATTGAGCTGGTCGCTTCCATGGTTTTGTGCGTGTTCGTAATGCGTTATCATGATGACGCGGTATTCTGACTATCGGTGCTGGCGACGAAGAATCTAAAGACAGGCATTCACCCGCAATTTTTGCCTGCTCGCTCTCGCGATATAGTCGAGAGACGAGAAAGAAAAAGTATGCCTGGCGATGACCGTTTAGTGAACCTGGGCGACGACGACGCGGTGGTTTTGGCAGGTGACACCTGAAATCTTTATTTTCGAAATAACAGACGAGGAAGAAGAGGAAAAGGACAGCATTTGCAATGCACATAAAACCACATGCATGTCTGATGTATGACAAAATTCAGGTTTGGCATTGAGCTGACATGCAAAAATGCACACACACACGCACACACACACACACACACACGTACAGACAGAATCGGCCCGGCTCACCTCTTCACAACACATGACTGAACATTTGCTGAAACACACAATACAGACACAGTGCAATCCATTACAGTGTGTTTGTGTGGCGATGTAGTACATACATCTCACTGTCTGACTCTGTGTCCTATCGGCTTTGCCCTGCCAATACTCCCACTGTGGAGAGTATATTTGACTAATGCACACTGGCCATGAGGATAGATCCATCACACACACACACACTTCTGTATGCCTCTATAGATGCACCGTGCAACTTTAGACCCCAAATAGCAGCAAGAAGTGGCTGAATTTGGACGACTTGAGTACCCACATAAACTTATCATTTTCAGTTTTCACTAAACATTACCATTTAAAAAAAATGCACTGCAGTCTTTCCATGAGGTGACTTTTGCATAAGATCTTTTCTTTAAATAACATTTTCACCTGAAAAAAACAAACAAACAAAACAAATAAGTCCTAGCTACAACTTAAATTAAATGAATGTATGATGCTACTACTACTGCTGGAAAGCAGCATGTCCATTACTGTATTCCAGAGCCTCTGTATAGTCAGAAAAGATGACTTCCTACAGAGGAAATAACAGCAGAAAAATTATCATTGTGCCCTAAAACAACATATGTTCAAGTGGCAGTTCCCTCTACTAGCCACATTAATTATGACAAGAGGAAATCAGGTGACATTATTTTAAGTCCACAGCAGGAGGAGGTAAGGGTGGGTGGATGGATCAATAAAACATTTAACCTTTGATGGGATCATATGTAATATGTTTATTATTTTCTGTTCAGCAGTTTGAGAATCAACACAATGTTTACAGAGCTATATAAATTCAGTACTTTAAGATATAGACAAATAACAGCTGACACATTTTTTTCAGGGGTGGCACGGTGGTGCAGTGGTTAACACTGATGTCTCACAGCAAGAAGGTTCTGTGTCTATATATGTTGGCCTTGCGATGGACTGCTGATCCATACGGTTTGTACCCCACCTCTCGCTCATTGTCAGCTGGGATAGGCTTCAGCCTAGTGGTATAGATAATGAATGGATGAATGAAAAAAATTTTTTGTTGCCATGATGCCATACAATATTTATAATTCAAATAGTTTTAAGACCATAAAGTCAAAAGAAGAAGAACTAAAATGGAATTAAAAATTATAAAATTGTATTCTTTTTTCAACAAATCTATATACACCCTTGTAGCTAAAGGCTTCAAACAAAAAAAGGAAGTGTCTATTTCACAGAATTATTTACAATTTGCTGAAAAGCAGTTTCTTGAGTGCTACATCACAAACAAGACTGCACTTCTACAGAGTTAAGAACTTTCAGATTACTATCTTTAAGGATTATTTTATCTCTGAAGGATGCTCTCATGTTGCACTAGATTTCTACATGCTAGAACACAGCATAGACCTCCCCAGTCATGTTTACAAATCAGGGATGCACCACTTTGTGACTCTCAATGGCTTAGCTCTTATGTTGTAGTATGTTTCAGTAGCTTATGATTGGTCGTCATCAATTTCATTCCTTGGAACACAATGGAGGTTGTTTTTTATAAATATAAATAATAGATGATTAAGGACACAAAACACCCATTTATTAACTTTATTTTCCTCAGTAATATCCAAAAATAAGACTAGTTTCCATTTTACTTCACAAAGGTCTTGGACAAATTCTAATAACAAATGGCACGGCAGGGACATTTTTAAAGTATTAAAAGTATCAGACAAGTGCTTCTCCAGTCCTTGGTGACAGGAGGGACCCCAATTAAACATCAAGTTGTACTAGTTGTTATGTTTTGATTGAAGAGAATGTGATCAAATATTATTTATGTATTGATGTACAAACTCAGGCCCTTGTAGACCACATATGACATAGTTTGGGGTATTAATTTAAACTGTCACAGCTGGAGATGCAACTCCAGGTTTTACCAGTGTTTGTGTATGTGTTTTTTTTTCACGTTTTCTCCTCTTCCTTAGCCTGTCTCTGTGAGTGCGTGGCACCACTCTTGGATCACTAATTCTCTTGTGTTCTATTTTCATCTGCACACCTGCTGTCAGTCACAGGCTGTATAAGAAGGCCGGCTCTGCCCTGACTTGTTGCCTTGCTTGTTTTGCCTTACTAGTGGTAATTACTCTTGGTCACTCAGCCTTATTTGAACGAAGTATAACTCAAGTATAACTCAATAATAACAACTTCCCTGTCTCCTAGTCTTCTGCTTCTAGGTCTTATAACTAAACCGTAACAGAACAGCCTGGCCAGAATGGACTGGTTATTCCAGTGAACTGAATAATCTGTGGTCTACCCTCATGTTTCTTCTTTGAGAGTGGAGAAAATACCTTTACCACAAATACAATACATAAGAGAGTTTGCTGGGAGGTGTTCCAAAAGCCAGGGACTGTCCAGCCCCGGGACAATCTGCATGGCTTACTATTCCAGAGCCCCTCCTCAGAATGGCTCCTTCTTGTCTCCTGTGTTTCAGTTGCTCCCTTGTGTTTGGGATGCTGCCCCTCTGCATCTTGCCTGCTTGCTGCCTTTTGTCTTCTCGGCTCCGGTGTGTCTTGTTTTTCACATTAAAAAATTTAAACCTGAAGTCAAATAATGTCTGTAACACACCATGTAAACAAGATAGTTACATACAGTTTATTAATGACAAAAATGTCCCCATGGAAATCCACTAAAGCTGTCATTTTTGATGCTCCCTATCAATACAACATAAAATCAGGAATTCTACTTTATTAGGCTTTCATTCTGGGGTCGTGGCCTTACAGTTGTTGTTCTTACTATTTTCTACCTGATTGCCCCATTTTCTTATGTTAAGCCTACAGAGTAAATACACACTGTTTTCCAGGTTTCACTTTCTGCTGTATTATGGAGCACTGTGGGCCAATGGAATAAATGTATGCAACTAAAATGGTGTGGGTGTGTTGAGATATGGATGTCAGAGTAAGGTTTGTATGTGTGTATTGAGAAATTAATGTGTGTCTGTGTACATGTGTGTGTGCATGCGTTTATGTGTACAGTTAGAGAGGTAGAAATGATATTGTACTTCAGATCACAATTTCCATCCCCCTGTCTCTCTCTCACACACACACATACATACATACATAAACATACCCACACTTTCACTCACATGCACGTGCACATGCAAGCACAAGCCTTCACATTAGTATAGAATTTGTTATAACTTATAAGTGAAGATCATTTCTGTATATGACACAACATAGGAAATGAGCAGTAAGTAAGTAAGTAAGTAAGTTGAGTTGTGAGATGTGTGTATGTGTGTGGTGGGGGTGTGTGCATCTTTGTAGGCTGTACTGGTGTCCCCTACATGCAAATGTATTTGAATGCATGTCCATATGAGCCAAGAACAAGTGGTATCATTTTTGGTGATAAACCAAGATACTGCCCATAGCATTTAGGATATGGATTTTGATGGATAAAAATACATTATTCGAAGAAACTGGCATTTGCAGGGTTAAAATTTGAAAATGAATGTATATTTTCTAGTGATCAGAATTGATGTTGGTCAAAAAATGTACTCAGTGAAAATGGATAATAATTTTGATATGTAATATATATATATATATATATATACACTAACAACCTAAATGCATTTTTGAAAAGGTATACACAAGAGTTAAACCTAACAACCAATGAGCCATGAGTCAATTTCAATTAATAAACTGACTGGATATATGTTACATGCAAATTTTACAATGGTTCTGTGCCAACAAGTTTTCAGACTTAAATGATTATATACACTTAACTTTTTATGGATTGGGATGTTGCAGTTTCTTTATCTGTGTAGTTTTATAATAATACCAATATCTGGTCTAAATTTCATATGAATAGCTGATAAAAATGATGCTAAATGATAAAAATGTGTTTTGTGTTGAATACTTTTTTCCCCCATTGTAGGTCATTTGTCACAGTGTGTATTTACTGTCACTGTCCTTTGATATGACCCATGGAGCATACTGGTGCCAGATATACTGGACTTTCATCACCCTCTGTACCTTTAAGAGTCGGCTTAAAACTTTCCTTTGACAAAGCTTATAGTTAGGGTTGGCTCAGGCTTGAGCCATCCCTTAGTTATGCTGCTATAGGCCTAGACTGCCGGGAGATCTCCCATGATGCACTGAGCTTCTCTCTCTCTCTTGCTCTCTCTCTCTCTCCCCACTGTATGGATTCATATCCCATAAACATGTTACTAACTCAATATCTTCCCTTTCCTGTAGTATTGTGCTCTTCCGTCTCTCTCTCCTCTTCTGTCTCTTTCTGCAGGTATTTCTGCCTCTGGAGCTGTAGAGTCTGATCTGTGATGACAAGTCTCCTGCTGCTCCTACAACTCCACTCAGCACCTGCTGCTAGAATTAGAAATTACTTATACTGCTATTAGTTGTATTGCTATGTTAGCAGTTAATACTTTAATTATCACTACTATCATTACTACTGCTGTATTACTGGCATCACCTTACATTTTATATGGAACCCGTGTTATGCTATGTTCTTCTCTCGCTATTCTCTACCCCCTCTCCCCCTCTCTCTCTCCTTCTTAACCCAACCGGTCGAGGCAGATGGCCGCCCACCCTGAGTCCGGTTCTGCTCGAGGTTTCTGCCTCTTAAAGGAAGTTTTTCCTTGCCACTGTCGCCTAGTGCTTGCTCATGGTGGGATTTGTTGGGTCTCTCTGTAAATACCTATTTTAAAGAGTATGGTCTAGACCTGCTCTATATGAAAAGTGCCTTGAGATGACTTTTGTTGTGATATGGCGCTATATAAATAAAATTAAATTGAATTGAATTGAATCATGGTTACTCTAATAAACAGAGAGTGTACTGATGGTGGCGCACTGGGGCTTTGTTGGCATGGTTACAATAATTAATAATAATAACTTTGACTATGACTCCCATGTCAAAGTCCTGTGTTTTGTTGACTTCCTCCATACACACACTACATTGCGCTATATATGTCACCTGACTTGCTCCTCTGCTTTCATCATAACTGCTGCTGCTAGAGGTCGCCTGACAATAAAATGTAACTATGGGTCATAATTAGCTTAATAAGGTGCTTTCACAGATAACCTATAGGGCAGTCTGTATTTTAAGTATCTTGTTTTTGTTTCTGTGTATATACTATATGTGTATGTGTGAGTTTGTATGCAAGTTTGCGTATATGCATTTACAAGATGGCATGCATTAGATTCTTTTAAGGCTAATAATATTTTCATTTACGTTAAAAGATCATTATTTATTATAAAATTATAAAATCTTTAAAGCATTACAACCTTTGAATGAAATTATGTTTGCCTGTCATTCTTACATTGTTGTTATTATGTAGTATAATATTTTTAAATGAGGACATCAGGAAGGGATTTGCTTGTGTGATTTCTTTCTTCCACACACCTCCCAATCTAGGCTGAAGCTGACCTCACCCTATCACAGCCTCCCTGTGCTTTTAATCATGCCTCTTTTTGCCCTGACAGAATATTTATTGGCTTATTTATTGTTAATCACAGACAGCCGCTTGTCTGTTTCATCTTATTCAACCCCCCTGTCACACACACACACACACACACACACACACACACACAGCTGAACCCCTTTTCCTTGTTGCCCCTGGCAATCTCTCATTGGGCTAGTCAGTAAGTTAGTAGGTGCCAGTCATTCAGTGAATGGGTGACTCAGTCATTGGTCAGGTATTCAGTCAGTCTGTCTGACTGATCAACTGGCTGACTTACTGGCAAACTATTATACTGACAGTCACTACACCCATCTGGCCTGTCATTGATTTCATCTGTCATCTGTCAGTCACGCAGTTGTTCAATTAAAGTTACTTATTCATGCACTGACATGAAAATGTGGTTAAAAGATTAATTTGTATTTTTGAGCAATTAAACTGTGTCATTATAGTGAACACTAATACCAGTAGCAGAAAAATGTATTGTACTGAAAAGTAGCAAAACAAACCACAATACAGGATCAAAATTCTATGGATGGTAAGTGTGCATTAATATGAATCTCATTCCTAGAAAGCACCAAGCGGCCATTAGTCAGTCAGTCTGAGGGTCTCCAGTGAGTCTTCAGATTAGCTTACTTCAGTTCTCTTGATATAACTATGCAAGCCTAGAGCACATTATCCCACCAAACACTCATTTTTGGAGGGATAATTGCCCCTGTTACCCCCAAACAGAATAATACCAGGTAAATGACTTTCTAACTACCCACTCATTGTTTCCTTCTCCATTTCCCTGTCTTTTCCTTATGCCGTCCTGCTCTAATTGAATCACCATAGACTCAGTGTATTAATTCTAACTTTGCTATTGAGATTTAATCGGGTGTGCAGGAGACCAGCTTGGCAGGCTGAGGGGTCCTTTTGTGAGAGGGCCATCTGTTGGTGACACAAGGGCCCCAGATCTGGCCTGGCTCAGAAACAGAGCAGGGGTGTGGGAGGGATGACAGGATGGCAGGGTGGACCGTTTCCCTCAGCGCAACTGAATACCTCCTGCCCTTCACTGCTTGGATGTCTGTCTAGGCTTCTGCTGTCACATCACACACAAATAATTGTATTATTATACTTATGAGGACATAATTCAACAGCATTTGAGGTTTATTGTAACTGGGCTTTCAGTCTTACAGTGCTTTCCATTGGTCCTATTGGTAATAATATTATTATACTGACCAAGTAAATTGCTTGGATCTGAGATAGAAACAGCACTAAAAAGAAATCCCATGTGACAAGAAACACAGATCATCAGACCTTCAACCATCAGCCTTACTTGGAGGAGAAATGACCAGTAAAGGTATTACTCAAAGTCCATCCATCCATCCATCCATTATCTATACTGCTTATCTGTTAAGGGTCTGGACAGATCGCCAGTCCATCGCAGGGTCAACACATATAGACAACCATTCACACTGAAACCTTCAGGACTTTGGACTGTGGGAGGAAGCTGGAATACCCGGAGAGAACCCATGCAGGCACAGGGAGAACATGCAAACTCCACACAGAAAAGCCACAGGCAAACTGGGCGGCTCAGACCTGGAACCTTCTTACTTAGAGGTGACAGTGGTAACCACTGCTCCACTGTGCCACCCAGTATTAGTCAAAGTGTCTATTGTAAAGATCCATCACATTTCACAGATCTACTTCATGGTTGAATGTTGACTGACTGTACTTACTGTAGTGCACATACTTTTCCTGAGAATCCTGATGTACTAATACCAACATGTATAATATTCTATCCTTCAATATGGTAAAACTGTTGTGTACCTGTAATGTCACTTTGGAAACTTGAACATTTTAGTTTGCATCTGTAAAAAACTTAGCTTACAGGCTTTTTATAGTTTTAGGTCTTTTTTGTGCATTTAGATCAGTGCCCACAAGCTTTAACCCTATGTCCACCTTTAATTCCACCTGTCACACACACCTTGGTCTTCATGGTAATAATACAAAAACATGTGGTTGAGATTGCTGTACGGTCAGTCTTTAGTTAGGTTTGGGCCCAAAAACTACTTTGTTAGGTTTAGGAAAAAATAAAGTTTTAGCTAGAAATAAATACTTGGTTAGAGGACCTTAGTTGTTGTTACTATGAATAAAAGACGATTCATTCATTCATTATCTATATTGCTTATCTGTTAAGGGTCACAGGGGGGCTGGAGCCTAACCCAGCTGTCATTGGGCGAGAGGCGGGTTACACCCTGTATGGATAGTCAGTCAATCACAGGACCAACATATATAGATAAACAACCATTCACACAGTCACCAATTAACCTAATCTGCATGTCTTTGGACTGTGGGAGGAAGCTGGAATACCTGGAGAGAACCCACACAGGCACAGGCTTGAACCCAGAACCTTCTTGCTGTGAGGGGACAGTGCTTACCACTGCACCACCTTGCCATCCTGAATAAAAGACAAATAGACTGTACTTATATAGCGCTTTTCTAGTCTTTTCAACCTAGCTTCACACTACAGATCACATTCACATTCATACAGCACAAGTTCTATACAATGTGCTTTCTAAAGACAGACACACACATTCGCACACTGATGCACACACATTGGAGGCAATTTGGGGTTCAGTATCTTGCCTAAGGATACTTCGGCATGTGGACTGGAGGAGCCGGGAATCGAACCACCGACCTTCTGATTGGTGGGCGACTGCTCTACCTCCTGAGCCACAGCCGCAATGAAAAAGCAATGACTATTATCACTTTCATGAACAGAGTGAGAGTTTTGTGTTTTGTCTACCAATCCACCACAACCTCCTCCTAAAGTGTACTTTGTCACCATATATACTAGGTCACCTAACTTCCTCCTTTGCTCCCATCATAAATAATACCTATGGGCTGTAATAAGCTGTCTGCGCCGACAGCCTATGGGGTTGTTGTTTACAGAAGGGATAGCGTCAAATTGAGTGTGCACATTCACCAGTACTTTTTAGGCAACTGTGTAAACAAGGTTTCAATACTGAGTTTATGGGTACAAACTTACATGTACAAGTTTACAAAACTGTTCACATGTACAAGACTACTTTTAAGCACACCTTTTTGAATGACATAATATCCCATAATAATCTGGTTAAACCATTGGCTTGTTTAATACCCTGGCAGTCTTCAGTGTAGAAATGCTGCTCTGATCTCAGCATTTTGTTGAGTACAATGTGATGGCACAGACTAGAAATTAGACTTACACTGTAAAAATGATATGTAGAAATATAGAAAAACATACAGAGAGAGACTGACAGTGGCAATAAATGCTTAAGCATTGCAACACTTGCATGCAGACATATGTGCAGATGCAGAAACACCTATCAAACAAATAACAATATGCTCACATGGGTCATATGTATTTTGCACAAATTCAGCATGCAACTGAGGCTGCACATATGTGTGGATGAACACAATCCACCATAGGGCGGCACACAGGGTGACTGGGAAAATCAGCTTTTTACTTCTCCAAAAGAAATTGATCATGACGGCAGTCTTACAAAACACACACATATACACACACACTCTCTGCCTTTATATCCCCCACTGCCAGTCAGGTATACTGACAGATCTGTGTGTGTGTGTGTGTGTGTGTGTGGAGGGTGAGGGGTGGTGTTGGTCATATTGGCAGCGTTGATAGGTTCCAGCTCAGCATTCCCATCATTCACTGGGGTTATGACCTCTCTGTAAATGGCCTGACGACAGAGAGGAGGAGTGTGTGTGTGTGTGTGTGTATGTGTATGTGTATGTGTGTGTGTGTCTGTGTGTCTGTGTGTGAGATGTGTATATGCACTGCGATGATCATGAATAAGTGAAATGAAGAACCACAGGGTACAATACCAATGACCATGACAGAGAAATCACCATGGTGATGCGTGGATGACAAAGGTGGGGAGCAGGTCTAGGATGATGACAGTTCTGATCATGACTGTGGTGATGTTGAAGAGGAGGCAGACTGATATTCAGACTGAATAGTCATTTTGTTGCCACTGTATTATTCAATCTGATACTCCCTTCACACTGGCAGGTTTCTCCACTTATTTTTTGGTGGGAGGACTTGATTTTCCACTAACTGACCATTAGTGACTTAAACTCACTGACCACTTTATTAGGAACACCTGCACACCTTCATTAATGCAATTATTCAATCATGTGCAACTGGCTATCATGTGGCAGCAGTACAATGCATAAAATCATGCAGATACAGTCAGGAGCTTCAGGTAATGTTCATATCAAAGATCAGAAAGGAGAAAATGTGATCTAAGTAACTTTGACTGTGGCGTATTTGTTGGTGCCAGACCGGCTAGTTTGAGTGTCTCTGAAACTGCTGATCTTCTGGGATTTTCACACACAATAGTCTCCAGAGGTTAGTCAGAATAGTGTAAAAAAATATATATATATTTTTATTTTTTTGTAAAAAAAAAATTATATATATATATATTTTAATTACCGTAGTGCAGTTCTGTTGGTGGGAACACCTTGTTGAGGTGACAGAACGGTTACAGTAACTCAGATAACCACTCCCTACAACTGCAGTGAGAAGAAGAGTATGTAGAATGCACAACACATCAAAACTTGAGGTGGATGGGCTACAACAGCAGAAGACCGTGTTGCGTTCCAGTCTTGTGCAGTGGACAAAGGCTCACTAGAAGATTCACAGAAAAAGAGGTACATAGGGTCATAGGGTCAGAATTTGGCATCAACAGTATGAATCCATGGACCCTTGTGTCAACAGTCCAGGCTAGTGGTGGTAGTTTAAAGGTGCGGGGAATGTTTTCTTGACACACTTTGGACCCCATAATACAAATCAATCATGGTTTAAATGCCATAGCCTATCTGAGTATTGTTCCTGACCACATGTATGCCTTAATGGCCACAATGTACCCATCTTCAAATGGTTACTTCCAATGTGATAATGCAACATATCACAAAACAAAAATTGTCTCAAACTGGTTTCATGAACATGACAATGAGTTCAGTGTGCTTCAATGGCCTTCAGAGTCACCAGATCTGAATCAAATAGAACAACTTTAGGACACCATATAAGTATGGTGTTAAAAGTCTCAAAAGCTGAAAAGCAAATCTAGAGAGAAAATCACTAAGTTGGCTGAGTTTTGGTATTTTCCAGACCTTGCTCCATTACATATAAATGTTTTCCTATAAAACCCTTTTTTATTCAACAAGAGAAGCCACAGTTCTCAAATTGCTTTGATTGGTACTAAAAAGTATCAAAGTTCCAGCCATAGGCTGACTTACCCTGAAGATAAAAATGTATTGCATGACTGGCAGAGACATACTGACTGTGCCATTACCTAGAAATACAAGTGAGCTTCAACTTCAAGAGACAGAGACATTGTTGAAAGTGTGCCATGATGATGTAAACTGATGCACTGTTATCAGTTTACAGAATTATGTTGTTTAAGCAAATGATTCAGATCAAACTGTCATGAACAAAATAATTAACTGAATTGAAGTTCTCAAAAACTGTTACATATATACAGTATATACACCCATCAGCCACAACATTAAAATCTCTGATGGATGAACTGAATAACATTGATCATCTCAATGCAATGTTCTGCTGGGAAACCTCGAGTCCTGACATTAATCTGGATGTCAATTTGACACATACCACCCACCTAAACATTGTTTCAGACCAAACAGGTCAACTTCTTGTTTCAACCTTGAGAAGTACATGCCATAGGAATGAGATCTTGTATTTTGCTCTGGCTAAATGCAGTGTCATGTAATGAGAACTGATTTAGAAGGATGATAAAACTATTGACTGCTGCTTTGTTTGTGGTGTCCAGATCTGTGAGACGCAGCATGATAACACCACCAACTGCTGTTCTGCCTACGGAGGTACTGATCCGTTGTTTTTCAGGAAGAAGCCCTCACGTACTTTCTCATGAGAGCTGTAAGCTGGTGATTCAGAGGTCTGGAATCAGGCTAAGGTAGAAAAGGAAGATATGATGCTAATTTTAATGCAAGGGACAAAAGGACATAGATAATAGAAGTTCATGCTAATGAAGATGATGATATGTATTAGATTTGATTGGTCTACCTGTGCTGCTGTTCTTACTGCTTTATTTATTTTTAGATTATTACTATTATTTTGTAACTTATGTTTAAAGAACCTTGTTAACCTGGAAGGATTCCCTTACATCCCCAAAGCAGTTACACAACAACAAATGCACACACAGATTAACACAATGCACAGATGATGCACCTCAGCTGGCCTCCACACCCCAGCTGACACAGGCCTGACCTCTGTTTTGTGTGTGTGTGTTTGTGTGTGTGTCTGGCTGGTTGGCCATTCTCAGGGTGGCCTGTCACTCCACTCACCTCTTGCTGCCAACAACAGAGGAGGGGACGGGTGGGGGGGCAGTCTGACATGGCCTGAAGGCAGACAGGGAGGGTGGCTGGAGGATGACATAAAGGCAAGTGAGTGTATGTGTGTGTATTTGTACTTACCTCCTGGAGGTGCCAGGTCAATTAAATTCACATTGAGGATAAATGATTTGCAAATGATATAGAAACAAGTGAGTGCCCCGTCCTTGAGAGACTGTTGAAGTTTAGGATTAAAATGTAAAGACACAGAACCAGAGTCAGAGAATCTTCACCGAACATAACATTAAGAAAAATTAAAAAATGTAAAGTAATGATAAAAATTGGTGTTTCTAGATTTATTCAGTATTCCTTTTTATAAAAAATAATGTTGTGTTATCTTGTAAACACGTATGTGTATGTGTTGATATAGGAAATGTTCTAACATTACGCAGCTCCAACTCTATGCAAATCAAGTTGTTACTCCAAACTTGTAGGGAATACATAGAAGGACCAAAGGTAAGGTAAGTTGCACCACCTTAACAATTCATCACTCACAATGCTGTAGGCGTGCTTCCAAATGTGATAGAAATGCTTGAGGAGACAAGACACTGTACTGTAATGTCAATGGCTTTTGTTGGTTGTCAAAGTAATGTTTTCTGCTTTTGCTTAATGTGGGGTGGATAGATTACTCCAGTGGTTATTGTTGGCCAAATAATGTTGCATTTTTGTGCTGGTAGAAGGTTCTGAAATCTGAGAGTTGGCCTCTTGAGCAGTGCTGCATTGATGAGAAAATAAAAGATTAAAATTAAGCACAAACTGATGAGGTGGAAAGGAGAATTTAAATTTGACAGCTGTCATTATACATCTGATGTATTATATTAATAGGTAATTGTATGACTACATCATTATTCCAAACAACAGCATCACCAGTGACATAACCATCACAGCAAGTAGTAGAAAGCTAATGCAGCTCACAATGGAATACTCTTCTGTTCATGCAAATGACAAACAAAAGAAAAAAACAAACAATAACAGTAAAAAATACCTTATGTAGCTCTGGTGGTAGAACAGCAGATGAAAAATTACGTTTTAAAAATCCGTTCTTTTTTTATAATTTAGGTAAACTGACCATTTCAGACAATAAAAGTGTAACTGAGTCTTTTTTCAAATTAAGCAATTTATTACAGTATATATTACAGTAATTTTAGTGTCTGTACTGACACTATTTATGGCACGTATCACAAATACTGCTGATACTGAGATACAGGAAACAACACACATACGATGTACTGCAGTCATAAAGGACTGATATTTCTGTCTTAATTCTGTAAAAGCTGTACTTGATGTTAATTTACTTACCTCACACAAAAAGATTTTCAGACGGGTACATTTTTGTGTGTTTGGTTTCTGCATGTGTTTTTCTCTGCGTATGTGTGTGTGCATGAGCGGGTGTGAATGAGACAGAGAACAAGAGACAGAGAGCATCAGGCATGGAGGAGACCCCCTTCTGGCTATCCTCTGAGGGGTTGATGATACTAAAGACACTGGAGAGCGCCCCGGCTGTGACCCACCCACCCACACACACACACGCACCAACCCTCCAACCATTCTGTTCTCTTTACAACTTTACAAAATAGGCTTTTAATTTAGCTGGGCGGCCGGGGCGTGTGGGGCCCGCCAGCATCAATCATCATGAGGAGGCTGAGGAGGCCAGGCCATCCCCTGGGCCCACTCACTGACGTGGATGTCCCTGCGCGCACACACACACACACACACACACACACACACACATACAAACACATGCACAGACTCAACACACCTCTTCCGTCTATTCTTTATACAGACACTCGCTCCCGAGACCTAAAACCTTATCATTCTCTCCAACACACACACACATGTACACATGTACAAGCATGTGCATGTGCACACACACACACACGCTCCATCCCCTCCAGGCTGTAGATGATGAGCAGACTGAACACAGATGGGGAAATGTAGGAAAATGTGGAAATGACATCTCTCCTGCTCTGTATTTTTTTAATTTCTTGTATGTTTAATCACAAACAAACTCAGACTAAACCACATGACAATACATGCACAAATTAACACTCACTGTGTAACAACCTAGCCAAAGTCTACTTTCTAGATAATTTATTTTTCTTTCTCTTTTAGTCATCTTTTTTGGAACCCTTTGTACAGTCATGTTCTTCTCAAAGCAATTTGTATTTACATTGCAAACATTCATTTCCATTTTGGGTTCATGTACCTACCTTCTTTGTTAATTAGTTTGGATCATTTGATATTAAGTGTGTACCCAGCAATAATTATATTCGAGAGATCTGTGCAATTTTGTCACAGACTTTGATGGCTTATAGGCACCTCATTGACGTGACACTGATATTTTATTGCATGTGAAGATACCTCACATGAGACAAATGTCAATAAGATGTCTAAAGATATATATTTATACTTCTATGTTGAAATAGATTTATATTTGTTGAATATTTTATACTTTATCTTTATCCTTCATTCCAAGGTGAAATATTGTAATAACTCTTGCTCCTACATTTATTTGAGAGCTACTAGTTACTACTTACTTTTGCAGATTCGCGTGTACTCATAATTTGAGTGTTATTCTTCCACATAATTCAGGGACTCTGGGAGACACATTTTTAAAAGAATGCTGCATTGATGTCCAAGATATCACAGCTTTAGTCCCAAACGGCTGCAAGTCACACTGGAATCCCGCGGTGCATCCATAATGGTGTGATTCAGACCCTCGGTTTGTAATACAGTCTTTCCATAGAAGTAGTGTCAGGCCCAGCTTGACTACGAATCAGGTTACACAATATGATGCACTGTCATTTATAATATGGGTAGGATACTTCATCTTACCCAGCTGCAATAAAACACTGTGTGCCATTGTTGTAAGCCATACTTTTTTCAAGCATTTATAAGTTGTAACCAGTACAATAAGGTATGAAGACAAAATCATGTATTAATGATTTATTGATTAGACATAACCCACTATCAAGCATCTTTAGGGGATGCTATGTCTATCTCCTCAAATAGTCGTTCAACTACTTACTCTCTTGACAAAACTGCAGGGCAGCTGGACCAAATCAAACAGAAAGCATGAGCTTTTATTAAGATTAGCATTTATAATTTCACATAACAATACTTTGTGAGGCCTTTGTGCATAGTGGATACTTTGCTTTTAATAACTTCTGAATATTTGGATATTAGCCTGTCTGTACATTTACTTGCAAATCTTATTTTAGGATCTAAATACTTCTTCAACTACGGTTAACATGTTGCAAACCCATCTCAAGCTTTCAATTTTAAAAGAAACATTATTATTCATATTTTCACATTAGATGTCAGATTTGATGGCAGTGATGACAAATTTGGTGTCTGCACATGGACTTTGCAGAAATGAAAACATAGAATCTGTGAACTGATGCAAAAGGTATCAGATAGCAAAGTGCTTTTACTCCAAACAATAACAAGCAAGCACAGGGTCTAGCAGGATCACAATGGTCATATCAGAAAAACAGAGCTACATGAATGGATTTGTTTGTTTGTTTTATTTGTTGTTGTTAACTTCTTGATAAAATAAAGGGATGGCTGGGAGCAGAATCTTTGACAAAGTTTCTCTTTTACATTCGATTCAAACAGCTATGTATTGGGTCATGCTCAGTCGAAACAACAAAATTGAAGTGTAGTGTAGTGGAGTTGCAGCCACACAACATAGGTAAAACACATGATGATTATTATTAAATTATACAATTATCCTATCAGATGCCTGGTCTTGATTTGAAAGGTTTCAACCCATTATTTCTGCCTGTCCTCAGGATCTTGTGAGCCCAAAACTGTCTTTTCTTTACCCTAATGCTGTTTGAATAAGACGGCAGTTCACGAAGATCCTCCTTCTCTTTCCAGCTGTGTAGAGCACCAGCAAAACTTAATGGAGTTGCTGCTTCTCTCATTTGCAATTTAGGACCAAGCCTGTATGTGAGAACCTCCATTTGTAATCCAGTCGGACAAAGAACAAGAATAAACAAACACCAGATTGAGCTGGGTGAAGATCCGGTGATGGTTGGTAAAAGGGCCATAAAGATCCCGTTGTTTTCTGTAAACAAGCAAATTCCTGTTTATATGGTGCTACTAATTTTGAATGCAACTTGTGAGGGATACTGAGCTGAAAAAAAGGAAGGATTGATGCCAAAGAGTTTATTTTTGTTGGTTTTGTGCTGAAAACTGTTGTTCTTGAGTGGGAAGTATGCATTATTAACATTATGGGTAGCCAATGACAGTGGAACTTTCTGAATCAGCCATTAAACAAACTGTATGGTACAATAAGCTGTGGGACTATAGTAATATGAGAGGAAAGCCACAATTTGACATATTGCAACTAATTATGTCTCAACGAACATTTTAATCACATTAAAACTGATCAAATGTTGAATAGGAAATGATTTAAATACCACTAAACTATCTTTCTGTTTTGCATCAATGGGAGGACAAATTTGACTAATTTTGACCATCACCATCAATCCTTAGTACTCATCCTTCACCCTCTTTTTTCGCTCCCTCCTCTACTTCTCTGCCTCTCTCTACCTCTGTCTTCTCAGTTGTGTGTAATCAGATAAAACTGGGCGAGAGGTGCGATAAGGAAGGGTCTCCTGGTGCTATCGCTCCTCCTTCCCTTGCCTCCTCCCAACACCCTCCCCACCACCACCCCACCCATATTCCTGCCCCTCCACCCCATTCCTCTTTGCTGCCGGTGGCGATGGTATTTGAGCCATGCATGTAGAGCTGAGCTACTCTGCTCCTGTGATCCCCCCAACACACAAAATATAACCACATTCACACAACTCACCACCACAATATTCAGCCATGCACTGCTACTTTGCCACAGAACAGCCACCTCACACACATCTGTTACTGATGGAAAGTTGCTTAGAGTCAAAAGACACATGAACATGGTGTTCGCCACAATATAGACCTACCTCAAGAAACCCTGCATTTTAAGTCAGATGCTGTAATCTGTTACTCATGAATCTGAAAGTAGCAGTAAAGTGTCAAGTGCTTTGTACTGTTGATGTGAGAAACAAATAAAGACAGTTTCCCCACACAATTATTGTTTTAATTGTATATTTATCTCTCCTCTTTTATCTGTACTTATCTGTGTCCTTTCTGATATGACCTTTCTGATAAAAGACCTGATCAGATCAGTACTTTCTTCTGTGCTGCCAATGTGCTACATGTTAAGGTATAATTATGGTGAGTGTAATTATATCAGTGGAGACCTGGCATTAGTTTGATCCAATATCATTGTTCAACTTTGAATTGTTATATTAGATGCAATCAAAAAGCTAAAGACTATTACCTTCTAACAACCGAAACATACTTGATTTAAATTTGGCTGTTGTCCCCTTCAAAGAAATCACCCATAAGTAAACCGCTGCTCCCAGCAACCATGCCCATTCTTGCAGCAATCTGATCATTCTGTAAGCAAGTTGAACACCATTTTGCAACACCTGGACCTCCACCACTGTGTCAAAAACACCCAACCCTTCAGTGGGGTGGGAGTAACAACTGTATTGGTCGGCCAAAAAACACACATGCAGGTTGTTTGCACTGAATGTCCTCAGAACTGTGCAGTAGAATTTAGCGTTGCCTGTCTGACCTGGCAGATGGTTACAAAGCACACCACAGCAAATGTGGAAGAAGAATTGATGACAAAACTTTGGTTTTGGAGACTGTGAGCTGTTTCACTGCTAAGGCTACTGTTCTGCCAGTCGTAGCCATAAACCCAACTCTCATCACCAGTGATGATCCCTTGCCTGAAGGTTGGTCATCCTGTTGGGTTGTCAGTTGTGAGACTTTGATACAGTGCTGCTTCTTCTCCTTGGTGATTTCCTACCATGGAGTAGGGGTGTGCCTAGGGACAAATAAATCAATCCTGTGGGATCAAACCGCTTCACTATTCACAAGCTACTCATTCGGTATCAATTTCTCTTCAAATCACTAATGAAAAATCAAATATACACAAAATGTGCAAGCTGTGTACACTAAACATTTTCAGTACTAGTATAAATTTTGTGGCCAAGACAGGTCTAACATTTGTGGCCCATATAGAACCAACATGGCATACAGCAGTCACACACCTTTAGCCAGACATGAGTTGAGACTGGCAGAAGCGCAGCATGGTTTAAGTGCTGCTTTTCACCTTTGATAAAATACAGCAAAATTACACTGTTTGTGACAAGACAGTGCCACGCAGCAAATACCATGAGCGCTCTTCAAAAAACAATACACCGTGAAAATTACAAGGCTCACTGGCATATGCTGCAGAGAATGCTATGGAAACCATGTTGGTTAAGTGTGCCTTCAAATCACCAAGTCTGAAGCACCCCACACCATCACAACTCCTGCTCCATGTGGTGGGAACCCCACATGCAGTCCGTTCACCGTTCACCTTTTCTTTGTCTCACAAAGACATGGAGTGGAACCAAAAATACCAAATTTGGGCAGGATGATTCACTGAATATTTCTTCAATACCCATTCCTTGTGTTTCTTGGCCCAGAAATTTGTCTTCTTATTCTTGTTCTTCAATAGTAGCTATGTAGCAATTTTGATCATAAAAGGCCTGATTCTCACAGTCTCCTCTGAACAATTGATGTTGTGATGTGTCTGCTACTTTAACTCTGAGGTCTGTTAATTGTAGTTTCTGAGGCTGGTAACTCTAATGAACTTATCTTCTGCAGCAAGAGGTAACTATTAGTACTTCCTTGCTGAGGCAGTCCTCAGGAGAGCCAGTTTCATCATAGCATTTGATGGTTTCGTGGCTGCACTTGAGGATACATTCAAAGTTCTTGAAATTTTCCGATTCTTGCAACTGGGCTCCTCAACAGATCTAGCCCCAAACACACACACACAGACATGCAGACTGTAATCCGCCACCCCACCACCGTTACGTGCTTGTTACATCTATGCGTTACATTAGCATCGGTTAATCACTGCCACCTAACATTTTTGCACTCACTTTACGCTTTACTTTACACTTTTCTTTTTAATTATGTATGTTATGTTTCCTTGTAAATATAGTTCTTGCTTATCTTCACTCTTTTCTTTTACTATAACTGTCCTTTAGCACCAATATGCAAGACAAATTCCTTGTATGTGCAAACTTACTTAGCAATAAAGTCTGTTCTGATTCTGATTCTGATTCTGATAATACAGATTAGAACAGTAGTCGATTAGGGCTGTGCACCAACCTACCTCTGCATAACACAAATGATGGTCTCAAACACATTAGGAAAATGAAATGACACAAATTAACTCTTGACAGAGCACACCTGTTAATTGAAAACCATGCCAGGTGACCTAATGTACCTCGTGAAGCTGACTGAGAGGGAGGATGCTGAGAAACAGTTTTGTTCTACATAATTCCATGTGTTCCTTCATAGTTTTGATGTCTTCAATATTAATCTGATGTAAAATGCAATAAAAACAAAGAAAACCATTGGATCAGAAGCGTGTAAACTTTTGACTGGTACTGCATATGGAAATCATTGATCTAGATCTGGTGAAATTTCAAAGTTATGAACGCAAGTCAAAACCGCTGAAAGACAGTGTGGTTTAACCGTGACATGTGGACAGCAAGAACAACAAACATATTTGACTGTCAGGGCATTTGCTTCTCCAGAATTGGGGAGATGCAGGCTTGCACTCTTATGACAGTCCATGTAGCTGCACAACACACAGCAGACAATATATACTAACCCCCCCCACAAAATATCTGATGATTTGGGAATTACCAACAGGGTCCATGATGTTACAGACAATGGAATTAATATAGTCTCAACTGTGCAGAAAACCCACTGAAACACATTCCATATTTTTTACCCATCCTCAACCCGATTGTAAATAGCTCCACCAAGGTTGACATGCGTTTAGAGTCCACCCTGGAGAAATGTGGTGCCTATTGTTTGGTTTTCATCCACAGCACCAAAGCATCTGACAAAGAAGTACAAAATTAATATACTTGTGATTATCGGCAATTAGCATCATACCATTTGCATTCAGACTGCAGCCGGATAGCGTATGCATTCCCCAATGCCGGTTGCATTCTAAATATGTGCCTAGGAACCTTTATAACACTGGTTTACCGTAGGACCGTTTGGAGTGTGACCTACATCCAAGTAGTTATAGTTACGTAGTAATAGTGTAAATCATAATGTAAATAATAGTCTAAATAATTGTAAACAATTTTGTGGCTTCAATAAAAATTTACGTTAGTTTACCATTAGTACTATTGTCGCTAATTTGCATCATACCTGAATGTATATCTATTTTATATGCTATAGACAAATTAACAATCTCTACTTAATTTAGCATCAACGAAAGCAAAAACACAAATAATTAATTTTTATACAATTGTAAATAATTCCAGGCATCAAAGGGTTAGTTACTTACAGCACAAATGACCAGCAATAGGAATGTGATGGAACTGTGTATTTACATATTGGAGACTCTGTGTGAAACCATTACCAACAGTACTTTGTCTTCTTGGGAGAAACACCTGTGCTTGAATGAGGGAGAATGAATTTATATCAGCTTAGCCATTGTATGTTCATTTCAAAGTCATACCTCTGGTGTCCTTCTCCAAGCCTACATCTGCTGGACAGAGGGTGGCGCCCAACCACAGTTGCAATGCAACAACACTGCAGCCAACATCTTTTTAGACATTAGGTTTAAAAACATACTCTTTTGTGAGAATGGATATAGAAAACCATTCAATTATGGCTCATCAATGAGATGCAAGCCCTAAGCCAGTTATGATGGATAGGCAACAACCAATAGTTCATCTGTTACTGCATCAAATGCCTCTATAGGAACAGCCTTGTCAATGACACAAAGGCACCTACTGAAAACAGTGAAGAGGGGATGGGGCAAGACCATTCCAACGACCTGAGGGAGGATTATGGCGAGCGATTGACACAACCGTAATGGTTCTTCAGAGGAATCACTCAACAAAATAGATGGATACATTGATAAATTACATGGAAGAAAAAGTGATTGCAGGACTGAGGACCCTTTGCTTTGGAAAGAAACAAGAGCAAAATCACAAAAAGATGCTGGAATCCTCTTTTCCTAGAAGAGCTGTTTCGAAGGTAACAATCCGTCAAATCAACTTGAAACTAAAAATATAACGTATTTTCCCAAACACCAATCTAAAACTGCGCGTAAACTTTAGTCTTAGGAAGAGCAAGACATGTATGGTGTATTCCCAAACACTGCTGTTAGAAGGTGTTAAATGTTGAAGTGTAAGCCTGGCTGAGTTCTGGGTCTCCCTATTTTTATGTACGTGGTTCTGAGCAAAACAGACTGGGAAAAGATCTGTTGATGGTCATATTGACATCATATCAGCAAAATTACATAAAATTAACACCTGTCAAGGTGGTTTCTCCTCTCCTGTGTGTGTCTAGCCAAGGTGTAGAGGCGCTTATATTCCACCCACTAGCATGCTTTGGAAACTGATAACCAGTGACATCGAAAAAACAAAACAACTGTCACTGAAAGTAGACAGACAGGATAGAAAAAATCAGTCAATAACTGGGCTTGGACTGTTTTGAAGCTACATCATACAGTTTTATTTTGGGACAAATAGCAAAACAATTCATATGTATTATTTTCAGATTTACCACCTAGTTTAAAATAGTAGCTCTGTGAAGAACCAACCTTCTTCACTCACTGAAACATTTGCCTCTTGTTCCTTTAATGTTTACCGTGCATAATATTACATCGGGAGAGGGAAAAGTCTATAACCATACAGTTGTTTGTTAACACCCTCTGACACAACCCACCAGCAACTCCTGAAATAGCACACCATTGGTGGCAGGTGTGCTGGACCTTCGGACCTTCATTGCTGTGGTTACAGCAATATACAGTTAAACATGGAAAGTTTGGTTAGTCACAAAAACTACTTGGTTAGGGATTAGGAAAGATCATGATTTCAACTAAGAAAAGTACTGCTTTAAGATTAGAGGACCTTCACTGTCAAGGTTGCAATAATAAAAACGCGGTTAAGGTTCTGTCCTGCTTCTCCACATTAAAACAGTAACACAGACTTGAACTTGAAGTGATGACATCAAAAAATGCTGACATCGTAAAAAAAGAAAAAATACTGTCACTTGAAAAGACAGGCAAAGATAGAAAAAAACCTGCAGATTGTCATTGAAAAAAGACATTATAATTCATTTTAAATAATAAAATAAAGTAATATAACAATATTTTAAGATTTTTTGTATCTGTGTTTTATTTTCAGTAAAACCTTTACAATACCAGTTCTTGTTTCCAGTGCCAATACAACTTTTTCCAGTTCAAATATTTCAATGCCAATGTTCCTTTTTCAGTTTGGGTTTTGTTGTCGATGCAAAATTTTTATTTCGGTTTACCATTTTAATGTCACTGTTCACCAAGCTCCATATTAAGCGCAGCCATTAAGTCAGTATTGTTTTGACCTGTCCGTTCTTGGTGCTGTGTTAGTTAGATTAGAGGAGAGAGTTGTGAGTGGCTACTGTGCTGACTCTAAAATAGCTTCTCGTCCACTCTGTATGGCAAGTAGCTGCAGCTAGTGCCTGTCCTCCTGAGGCCTGTCTTCAGTCACTGTAGTTCTGTAAAAGAGACAAACCACTAACTCATATTAGTTTTCAATTTGTTATATTGGATGTTGTGTTTGTGTGTATGTGATCCCTTTGATGACATTTTATATTACTTTTGGTTTACTTCAGCTGTGAAAAAGCAGACACACTTGACTCTGCCATGTTGGTGTCCAGACAGTTGTTAGTGTTGGTTTCCATGTCACCATTTTGTCACAGCTATGATGTAAAATCAACACCAACCATAAATAACCCCTAAACAACATTAACAGAATTATCTTAGCTCCAACTTCCCCAGTATGTAAATGGCACATACAGTACGATAATATTAACATGTATGAACATACATAACTGTTTAAATAGTAATGCCTTAACATAGATAAAACAGAAAATGTGTGCTGGGCTTCACACATTAAAAAGCACTTTGACAAGGACAGTCAACATGACATGTTTATTCTGTGGATGGGATGGGCACAACCCAAACTTTGTCACTGCACAGTTAATTGGAATTGTCAGGTGGAATGATGTGGGTGTATTGGAGGAAGGAAGCAGTTGTTAGCCTGGGCAGCTAGGAGCTGGTGATAAGACAAAGGCAGCTTGTTTGCTGTCTCTTTCTGTGCTACCTGGCCATTAAAAGTAACCTGCCATCTGATGGAGGCCAGGCTGAACACTGTCTGACTGGCCGACTGGACACACTCAGGCTATGTCTGTTTGCACACACACATTCCTGCTTGCATAAGTGTCTGTCTGCTCCCACCTCCAGTCCTTGAACCTCTAAATCCACAGTGTGTGTGTAAATGAGTGAATGTGTGCATTCAGGCTTTCTATCTGTCTTTATACATGCTCAGCCAGTGGAGTGGAGCTCCAGCTATCCTCCCATAGCATTGCTTTGTTTTGTTCCTGGAGAGTGGGTGTGTGTTGTTTTGGCACTGGCTGGTCAAGTGGCTCTTCCCATGTCTATTGCATCTTCTGTGAGTATGTGTGTCTGTGCTCAGCGTTCAGTCCTCCAAAAATATGAGCCAACACAAAACATCAGCACTTCAGCCAGTAATTCAGACATGCTCAGACTTGGTAATATACATGCTACAATTCATTGAGATTTTAGATTTTCTCTTTCCACTTTAACATGCCAATTCATCTAGACAAGAACTGGTAGCAGCTAATGTAGGATCACTTTTCATAGTGCAGATTTGAGAAAATAGAAAATTTAGACAAAGGGGCTCAAGTGAGGGCTACAGCTCACTCACTGACCATTGTGGGAATAATACTTTAAATCTTTCTAAACTGCTTACACACAAAATCAAATTCATCAAATTCATCCAAATTGAATATCTTTTTTTTCCCCTTAATTTTTATTCCCTACCTATTACCAGTAATACGTGCTAATGCTTGATCCACCAACATAGTTCCTGTATCCAAGGAACACACAGAGATATTTGTTGTATCTTGAAAACCTGTGACCAATTTAGGCAGTTTTATATTGCTTGCAATGTTCTGTCTTGCTAGAACCTACTTGTAAACACAAAATGCTGCCCTTACGTACAAAATTATACATTAGTTATGCACTAAATGTTCAGTCCTCAGAATACAGCAAACTCAAAATTAGCACAAATTTCAAACTTTATTACAAAACATGCAGATCAGTGAATTGATGCAACATGTGTTTACATGCATTTCTCCTTATTTGTATTTTCTTCACTATTAATAACCAACATTTCTCTACACTATCTAGACAATTCTCTATACTGGCAAGAGGCTCAGTGCAACACTTACTCTCACATCCACAAGGCACTACTGCAACCAAAACCCTTCATACACATCTCATCACCAGCTCTTGTACCAGAACACTGACATTGGTCCAACAAGAAATACTTAACTTAAAACTTTTCACTCAAAACACACTGACTTTAAAAATAATCCACTAACAACAGGGAACATTACAACATGGGTCCTTTTTGTCTTTGAAGTATCTTTTATTTATTTAGCATTAAAAAGATTCTATTTAATCACAACAACAATGGCACTAATCAATTGCATGGATTGTGCTCCCTTACAGTATGTGTCACAGAAATTAATCAAAAATGCCCCAACAGGCTTTTTATTCCAAGTGCACAAAACAAAGCTAAGATAATTACAGCAATGCAATATAATACCACACCTATTCACTATATATATTGTACATGTAGAGGATAGCCACAGACAAAGAAACCCTTTTACATTTGGTCACAAGTTTTTAATAACATTGCACCTTATGTCCTTTCCTCGAATACATCTGGAGATTATCTTTTTGCACGCCTGGTCCATCCCGAGCAGTCTTCTGTAGATATATCCAGCATTCACTGTGTCCAAGAGGGACATCTCATCATGTGGCTGTCATAAGCTTTCCGCCATCATGACGGAAAGAATTCCTTTATGGGGCTGAGCAATGGATCAGGTAGCATCATTCTGGGATGAGCTGTAAACCACTCTGACTGGGAGAGAATGGTGAAATGCCACATTGTTGCATACAGATACAAAATATTCTGGATTCTGCCTCACTCATCCATTTTCCTGACATGGTAAAAGACTTTCAAGTGTCTCTAAAATCTGTGTCTGAATAAACCTGTGATGATTGTGTGGCACTGAAGCTGCACAATCATGCTCCAGTTTTAATTTACAATGCTCAGTTTAAAGTTGTTATACACATTGATTTGACAGATTTGAGAAATTGCAAGTAACATCAGCCTCCTATCTGCCACTATGTAACTGATTCTCAGTGAATGCACTACATGTGAAAATCTCATGGTGAACATGAAGCTCATGAGAAGTTTTATCAGTAATTGGCTGGTGAGGTGAAGCATTTACTGTCACCTGTAAAGAATGTTGTTATCAATGAAGAAAGTAAAGTGCAAAACAGTCTACATTTGCCTTGATCAATAGAGGCTGAATTTCAGTAATAATAAGTGTCACACACCTCTGTGCATGCACCATTCCAAACATCACTTGAACCAAAGCTGAGCCTACAGCAAAGTTGGGGTATATAGAGTTTGTGCAGATATCAGAAACCAGGCCTCTACCGACCAAAACACACATACACACACACTGCAGAGAGCTCGGCCAGCTTCTTTGAGCTGTGGCTACCACTAGCTGGGCCTGATGCAAAGCTGCTTAACAGGACTCATCAGGGATCAGTGACAGATGGACAACCTGTCCTGGAGGCATGGGTACCACCAAGGCTCCAGGAGACAGGTAAACCTGGCCAGAGCCCCATGGAGCCCCTAGAATGCTTACAGTGTAATCGCAGGATTTAAATTTGAGGTGCACTTGCAAACACACTAAACACACTAAAATACATCTGCAAACGTGTGTTGTCTGACAATACTATTCACACATACCACAACAAAAAAGTCTGGTTCAGGAACTTCCAGGGTGCCCTGAAGGGGCTTTGAAGCATCTACACGTGGTTGTAAGAGAATTTTGTTTCATTATGTTTAATTGACTGGGAAGAAAGTTTTATACATTTCACTTCTCAATAAGCTTTTGTGACTTTTTTCTCAAAGCAAAATTTAACCACTACACTCCTCAAAGTTTCAAACATTGAGCAGGGTGAGTGGTCTGGAGGCAAACACAGTAGAAAGTCACAGCTGGTGAGTCCATTGTGGGCCTTGTAGCATCTACCTCTTGTTCAACATCATGTGGTGTGTTTTTTTTTTTTTTCTTTGTGATTTAGGTCACTTTTAATTAAGGTAGATGTGACCTTTTCTTCTCAAAGCCTAGGTAATGCTAATCTTAAAGGATAAGGCCTGCGATTTTCTCTGTTTTTCTTGTCAGCAAATCCCATGAAAAGATCAAAGCAACAAATGTAGCCTACCAGCAAGTACTGTCTATGTATCCAGAATATGATTTAGCTTGGTCTGTTGTGTCATAGATCTCCATTGTTGTTCAAAAACCAACATATCAAAATGAACCACACTGTTACACTGGTTGGAGTGTTTCTTCATTATTGAAAATGGACAGTGTAGTCCATTTAGAAACAGCTCCACAGGCTAATAACAGCAATCACTTTCTGTTTCCGGAGAGAAGTTCCTGTAAGGTCATATATACGGGAACATAGTTAATGTTGTAAACAGTTATTGTTTGTTCTTTGCCTTTTCAAATGATCTACATTCTGCCTTGGTTAGCATTGATGTATTTTTATTATTATTATTGTATTTTAAGAAATACTTTAAAAAGTACAACAATGGTGCTGTTCTCCAAAACTACTGAAAACTCTGTAATGTAATACAATATAATAACCCATACAGAGGTTTTTAAATGGAAATTCTGTCTAAACATTCTGATGTTGTGTGTGTTCAATAATAATTTCATTCAGACAGTAAATATATTACAGCAATTAATAGAAAACAATTTTCTATACTGACACTGTGATTCTGAAATCCAGTCGCTATTCATACATGTACCAGCAGCACCAGCCACCATGGGTGAACAGACAAAGAAAATAGTGTTACCCACAGAAACTCCAGTACACAGTACAGCAAACCTAAGGAAAAAGATGTCACAGTAATGGCTGAGATGTTTGATTGACATGTGATTTTTGCAATGCAAAAATTACCACAGTGATAAAGTGCACCATGAATAGAGGCAAAACCTGAAAAAATAGAGGATATGTGACAGACACACATATGTGGGTTGTCCCTCAAAGCTGCCATGTCTCTGATTGCAGCAAGCGAGGATGGCCTCTTCGTGTCACTATGCTGCCTCGCCCAGCACTGTATGCCACGTTGCATTTCACACTTGCTTTGCAGCCGCCAGTTGAGTCATCACCAGCTAAAGGATGGAATTAACTCCATTGCTGTCATCCTTGGCCTCTTGTCAATGGCTCTTACCTCATTTGTTCTTATTTTGCTGTTGTTTTACGCCCAAAACGGTATGTGTGGCAATGTCAGGGTGGTGTTGGATGGGTATGTGGGGAGGGCAATAATTAGTGTTGGTATTGAAAAGTAATAACAGTATGGATTAATGTGGGAGAAGTGGAGTGGAGCGCATCATCGAGTGAGACAAATCCAATGCTGGGAATTGGCAGACAAAGCAAGAGGCAGTCAATAGGGATTATGTGGGAGCTAAGCCGACCCACTTTGGCTGGGGGAGGGGGTATGGGTGGGTGGGAGGGTGCCTTGATGGTGGTGGCGGCAGCTTTTGGAATGGCATCGATACACGCTCAGGCAGGTCAGCTTGCCATTGTCACTGCCTCAGCAGACGTTGCACATGCTCTCTGGTAAAGAGTGTGGGGCATGAGGGTGGAGATGGCACAGAGGGGTGGTGAGAGGGGGAGGAGGGAGGATGGGCATCTTGCACCCTCTATTTAGATCTGGTAACTCCTCCCATTCAACCCTCCCTTTCTACTTCTATGAGTCCATGAGGCCCTAGATCCCTCTGCCCCCTAGGGGAGGTGGTGCATTGGCGCTGCCAGAGCCAGAGTCTGTGCCAGCTGGGCAAACACCCAAGTCGTTGACAGAATAAACACCTTGCAAATAGAAGCAGAGATGACACAGAGTCAGAAACAGTGAGCAGCATGAGTCCCACTACATCAGCAGGTCCACACTTGCTCCTTCACTACATGAGGAGAAAGAGGGTTAGATCGATATGTCTGTTCTGACTGTGTATGAAGCTGATATAAATATATAATTTAAACTATCTCCTAACTAATTATAGTATGACTGTACTTTTCCTGTTGGTGTTGTCTGCTTTGTTATCACTCTCATACTTTTCATTATTTTATTAATTTAGTAATATTTGATCTACCAAAGGATGGAATGTGGGAAAAAAAATAGTGAAACTCAAAACACCAAGACTGCTAAAAGCACAAATCTTTATAATGGACAATGTTAATTTTCACTATTTATAAACTGTTATCAGCATCTATTGAGTCTAGTAGAGTGTATGGGTTTGTATTTGTCCAAAACAGATGAAGGAATTGCGGTAGATCTCTTGTATGTGAATTTATTGTAAAATTCCCAGCTGCTTTATTGATTCTACAATTTACTTAAATACACAGGTGTGTGTTAGTGTTGGTAGTGTTATTTTACCCCTGGATATACCAGTGATGAAAATCGAAATGTATCAAGCCTTTTGAGTATTCCAACCAGATATCCTGTGTGGAGATGGGGGAAACTTCCAGAGGGACAACCATTTCTAAACATCATGCCTGGTTTCCTCCAGACATGACACATAGAATTGAGGCCAAATAGTTCACTGTTGGTTTCAGCCAACCAGAGAGTCTTGTTTCATGTGAGTCCTTCAGGAGCTTTTTTTTCAAACCCCAAGTGGACTTTCGTGTGTCTTTTAATGGGGGGAGGCTTCATCTGGCCACCTTGCCATTACATCCAGATTGGTGGAGTTTTACATTGAAGGTTATCCTTCTAGAAGTTTCTCCCATCTTCACACAGGATCTCTGGAGCTCAGTCAGAGGTTCTTGGTCACCTCTGTTACCAAGGCTGTCTTCCCCCATTTCTCAATTTGGCCGAGTGGCCAGGTCTAGGAAAAGTCCTGGTTGTTCCAAACTTCTTCCATTTAAGAATTATGGAGGCCACTGTGCTCTTGGAAACCTTCAACACAGCAGAAAGTGTTTGGAACCTCATGGCTTGGTTTTTGCTCTGATAGGCATTGTCAGGTGTAATACCTAGTATAGACAGGTGTGTGTCTTTCCAAATGATCTCCAGTCAATTGAATTTACCACAGGTGGTAGGACAGGTAGTGTACGAATATCTCAAAGATGATCAAGAGAAATGGGAGGCACCTGAGCTAAAAAAAAAAGTGTCATAGCAAAATGTCTGAATATTTATGTCAATGTGATATTTCAGTTGTTCAATAAATTTGATTTTAGCTTAAGGCCACAGCATTAAGATAGACTTTAGACTTTATTTATCCCACTTGTGGGAAATTCACAAAATGTGAACAAACTGAAGGACACTTAATACGTTCTAAATGCACTCTATATGGCTGCCAGCACCCAGATCATCACATACTCACTACATTTAATGTACTGATTCATTAAGCCTACATGAACAGGAATTGCCCTTTTTGGTGACAGTGAAATATGGACTTGTAGTGACTACAGCAATATTACACTTCATATTGTGTTTGGGCAAATACAGCATTTTGTCAAGATTAGAGAAAGATCGGATTCTGGATGCAAACCATGGTCTCTCATGGTGATGGTCATTTCCTTGCCTCCTCAGCAACCTGCCTCCTTGCACCTCTGCTGCTGTTAATGAATGTAGCATTTTGTTCATAGAATACATTTCCAATTTAAATACATGAGTTTAAAAGTCATGCTCAGTGTAATGAAAAAAATGGCACACTTGTGACCATGTACACAAAATCAATAGATTACATTTCATTACTACATTATATTCAATTGTCTTTTATGGCATGAAATCATAGCGTTTAAGTGCTTTTACTCTGAAATGTGCTCCTGGTTCATAAGGCCATGTGGATATGAAGGACAGTGTTACACAGTTGGGTGAATCGTCACCTTGCACATTTCTGAGACATTCAAAGCTGATTATAGAAGAACATAAATTGAACTTTGGAGAGTCTGCTCTTCATATTCACCTGCTTTGTATTTGAAAGCATTGCATCACCTGACTGCTTCCTGCTTCACAGCATGTGGTCAGCATTTCCTCTTAGCTTTGGAATAGATCACATTTGGACTCAACAAGCCAAAAAAGTAACATGCACATGAGCCACTGCGACACCTCGAGGACACTTAGGCAAGCAACATCCACGTTCACTCTCATCCTATACAAATCACTCATTGCTTGTTCTCATCTCTGTCTTCCTGTAAATCATTTGGAAACACATGTTTAGGCTCAATTCTAAACAAATAATCCAATAAGATATTAACAGCCTCATTTTGTCACTTTCTATCACCAAAGAGAAAAAAAGAGAACCAGGAGATGGCTGGCTAGGAGGAAATTTATACATTTTTCATTTATTTATTCATTCATTCGCTGCCCATTTTCTCTGCATATAATTCTTTAATTTTTATGTAAATGGCCACATGGGGTAGCAGCCCAGTTTTGATGACATATCTCCAGTGGAGATCCTTGGACGGCTTAGCCTGCCCATCCAAAAATAGCTGTGAAATCCGACAAAATAATAGAAGGGTGGTGGTGCATTGGAGGAGGGCAGGAGGGGTGGATTTGCAGCAG
>BRZM01001682.1:0-13634 GCA_033238685.1 Lates japonicus | reverse complement strand
CGCGCCGCACAAATGTGTATCCGGGGTGGCCGAGTAATTGTGTGTTTGGCAGAGGATTCAGTGGCAAAACCATATCGGTCCAGGAAATCTATGCTGAGTGTTCCAGTAAAAGCATATGCCAAATCTCAGTAGCCAATTTAGCCGTGGCTGCTGCACTGAGGGTGGATCGGCCAGGGCCCATACAGCTAAAACTGAAAGCCTTCAGGAGGGACTACTACAGAGAGATAATTTGGGCTCTTTTAGAATACTCTATCTTATGAAATACAGGATTCCCAGATAGGGCAATGTCGTTTTATCTCAACCTGATAAAAATATGTTATTTGGCTATCCTCACAGTTAGCACGGTTTTATCTTTACACTGGGACATCTGATTTTGCACATTGTTGAAAACTCACCCCTGGAGGACCCCCTGTTTACCTCCATGCTGCGCCGCAAATCTTTATCCAGCCTGGTCCCTATGCCTTTTAGCTTCATGGATTTTAACCCACTGACAATGATCTGTCTTGAAATTCCAGTTTATACTATTAAACCTGAAAGATTCTTTGTTGGTTATATCTATATATGATATATCATTAGCTAGCAGGATAACCTGTTAAACCAAGTTGATAACATAAATAACCTGTATAACATTAAAATCAAGTATTTTCTGATTCACTAAAAAAGGTCTAATGTTAGCCTAGCCTGATAGATGTTGCTGATAATTTGGGGCCAATAACTGAAAAACAACTAATTACATCACAGTTGGTGATAGTCTTGTTGACTCTACCATTATCTGCATCCATACTGTAGCCATTAATTTACGAGATACAAATAAAGGTATGGTTAATAAACCTTCCGCCAATAAACTGTCCTCACCTGTCCCAAAGGATGTCATCACAGTCCTGATGTGTGAAACAAATAAATATTAAGCAAAGTAATCATAGACTGCAAATACTGTGAAGAAAAGAGATGCTGTAGCTCATAACTTCTCTATTTCAACATAGCACTGCACTGTTATGGCTACAACTGTACAGGATGTGAAAATTATACTAGAATCGGTCTCATAGAATTTCACCGAAAGCTGAGTGAAGATGTAGTATAATACGGACGATTGTACTGTAATTATAGATGGCCCTATGTCTTGGCTGTAATGTTCCAAGCCGAGTCCCAAATCCGTGAGTCCTGAGTTTTAAGTGTACTGGGTCCCATACTCAGCTTGGGCTTATAATATCTACCAAGTGCCAGTTTAAAGTTACCTGTAAATGAATTAACTAGAAATAATATCATGCTTAAAATAAACACAAATTATATCACTGTTGATCATTTCATCCACAGTTTTAACATCTGAAATGGAAATATTTACCTCTTTTGTCTGCTGGTCGGCTATCCGTACTAGCCTAAACACACCCTCTCTGCCATAGTGCTTATATCATTATGTCAGGCTTCCAAAGTAGTCGGTATCTAATGAGGAAATATGATTTTCTGATCCTTAATTTTGGAGAAACGCAACAAATAGAGCATATTTAGCTTAGAGAAACTTGCACACCTAGAAGCTCAGCTCAGTGGACAGGGCTCTAGATCATACATAAGCAAATCCAGACTAGCACAATGTATGTCTTTTATATGTCTGGTCTCTGTAAACTATATTATGGTTTTGTCCCGCTTATTTTAGATGGAGACTTTCCGGACTTTGGGAATTGATAACTGTGGCATCTGAGGAAAATATGAAATCTTTGTTGATTGTTGTATAGAGAGGTTTGAAAAGTGGCTGTGTGCCAGGTCCAAGTAAAAGCATGTCCCGGGAGGTTATGGCTGGCCCGACGGGCTACTTGATATTATTTATGTTCAAGGCCGTAGAATTTAAAGTTTATACAGAATTATCTCTCTTGTTTACTGTGGCTATGGTTTCTTCGCAGAAGGGCAGTCACGAAGTGAACTGGCTGCTTTCGCGAGTTTTGTCTCTTTTCACCTCTCCCACTCTTTCCTCTCTGTTCTCGCTGCATGCAGGAGGATTACCAGTGGGAGATGGTAAACTGCCCAGCCGATGGAGATCGGGGCACGGCTGTCTGTTTGAGGTTGGTCACCGTGAACGGCGACTCTCTCTCTCGGGCGGCCTTCAGCGAGCAAGTGCTGGCACTAAAGAAAGTGGAGTCTGAGACTCAATGGGTTCCAGCCAGCTGACTCACCCTGAGACCCACATACTTACTGCAGGTGTTGATAGGGCATGGAAGGCTTGAGCAAAATATGCAGGTTTTAACATCATCTTTGACCCGGATATGCTGTTGGGGGGATAACGGAATAAACAAGATAGCGCCTAGACTGCTGTCGCCATACCTGAGGTGCACAGAGCTAAAATAGCTTTTGCCTGGGATCAGGTCGGACGACCAGCCATGGCTCCGATGGAATTCCAGGTCTGACTTGATCTGACAGGGGTTGAGGCTGGCGCGCCCGCCCAGAAGATATGGGCCTTGACACTGAACCGATTCTGTGTCTGGGTTACACAACGCATGGCTACGCAGCGGAGCTCTTTAGTCTAAATCTAGAATGGAATAAGCCTGACTATCATAGTACTCCAGCAGCCCCAAGCAGTACGCCAGCAACTCCCCGGCCAATCCAGGACTTTCAAAGGAGGCATTAGACCATTAGAAAACTGTAAGGGATTGATATTTTTCTTGGTGGGCAACTTACATGTATAAGTTGTCCACAACTTGTAAGAGAAATAGAACCTCCTGAGGGGAAATGGAAGGAAAAGAGCATTTGCCCTCTCTTAGTCTTACTTCTTCAGGTTTTAAATGGCCCCATGACTGCTACCCTAAACAAAAATACTGTTGTGTACACTCTCAAGAAAGGCACAAGTGTAATTTTATCAGAGAAATTATTATATTTTCTAAAATGTTCCCATTTTGGGGAATTTTTTTTTTGTTTGCAGCCTTATACATATCTTGACTCTAGAGAGAAACCTACCTTAATCCGTAGCCTCTGAGGTAGCCTTTTACGCCAGAGACATCTCCCTCTTTCTAGCTGGCGGTTATTTGATTTCATCACCCCTAGTCTAGTTTTTCCCTGTGCCAAGTTACAGATGGCTTTACGTAGGTCCATTTAGGGATATTTTGAAAAGCCTACCCTTCATATGAAGGTGCCCAGCATACAGCTTTGCTGGCCTAAAGTCCCAGAACTGGACACTCGGCCGCTCACAGAAGAAAAATGTTCACAATTTGGTTTTATTAGGGGGTGGAGGCCTATTTATTCACATAAAATGTAGCCTGCAAGGCCAAGTAATAGTGGGTCCAGCATACTTCCCAGGATTTGAATTTAGAATGCCATAGCCGCCCCTGACTTCAGTGAGCATTAGAAGCGATGCTAATTTGAGTCTCCCATTCCTAGTCTGAATTTACTCTGCCATTTGTACTTTTCTTTTTAAGTCATCATAGTATTGATGAACTCTAAATTTGGGAGACTGATTTGAAAAGAAAGGAAAGAAGAATCATATTTCTACTATTGGCTAATATTACAGTCTTGTAGATCAGTGGTTCAAGTAATGTGTGAAAGCTCAAAGAAGAGAGTTATTTTATGATTTAAAATGCAAGATTTTGGAAGTATATATCTATACATACATTACATGGGCTTGTAGAGCCATGGGTGCATTACTTGGTTTCTTGAAAGGACTGGAAACAGGGAAGCTTGAGCTATCAGCTCTTTCAAAGTACATTCCAGTTGTGGGATTTCATGAACATGTCCATTTGGGAGGCTTTGAGATACTTCTTGTAGAAATATTTTTTAAACCTTCCCACCTTCCCAATCAATCTTTATGCCCAGCTTGCTTAATTACCCCATCGCGAGTCTCCACACTTAATATAGATATGAGAGTAAATATCTTCTCTATTTTGGAAAATTGATTACTTTATTACTGTACTGTAGTTATATGTCTAGTTTCAAGTTACTTTAAGTTTCAAATCTATCATCATGTGCATTGAAAGTATCTTTGCTACAGACTATTATATTTATAAATTTGATTTCGTCCCTTTTAAAAAGGGTTGGTGAGATGGCGTTGTCTAGTAATGATAATACACTTTTCTAGGCGCGACTTTTGAAGACCCTCACCCTTTATTTAGCTCCTTGGTTTTACATTACATAATTGGTTCTTTATATGTTTTTTTTTTACTTATGATCTCTGCGGTCTGACCCCTATCCGTCTTATTGATCTAAACTGATTTGCATAGTCCTAGAAGATTTCACTCTTTAAGGCAATGAAATTGCTGTTTGTGAGGTGGCGAGTGAATTTATACTATTCTTGATAATCATGGTATTTTATATTAAAGGAAATCCAACTAAATGTAGATTTGCCATGAAATTTATTTCATTTATGTATTTTACAGGCAAAAGAGCAGTCATCGTGATGTGAGATGGAATGGTGCAGCGAGAGGATTATGTACCCCCTTTCTGGGACCTAGCCCCATGCCATTCAGCATCTATCTTGTCTAGCTGAGAAAATTTCTCCAGCAACATCTTCTCTAGCTGGTCGGCAAGCCTGCACCTAAAGTGTCCATATTAAGAAGAGCTGACATCTCATCCGAAAAGCAATGACAGCACTTGGGAGTGTTATACAGTTATTGTTTTCTCACCCATTGTTAATACGAAATGAATTTGCTCGACTGTATCATAGTATTTGGCCTCGCATGAACTAATTGAATGACAAATTATTTATTCCACAGGCCCAGTTGGCCTGCAGCTCTATAATCCACCCAAGAATAAAAGATGAAACCAAACATCCTTAAGAACTGTACTCATGAAAAATAACTCTTAGTCTGTCAAAACAGATTTTCAAACAACATTTACCACAAATTTTAAATAAACTTCTTGAAAACTGGTAAAAGAAAATGCTAACTAAGAGGAGTTTAAAAGCAGTTTTAGTTGTTACCTGGACATTTAGGTGGAGGATGAGCTCCTAAAATAGACATTAAAGATGTGTCTAATTAATACTGAAGCAAAGGCCCCAAATGCAGTGACTGCTGAAACCGCCAGAGCGGTGCAGCCCAATTAAACCCCAGTGTCCTGCTACAGCTGTGTGCCAAATTACAAACTCAGATGTCACTGGACCTTTGAAAACAGTGGTTCTGTGAACAGGTGGGGTCTGAGGGGGTGGTAGTAAAAGTGGGCTCTTGAGAAGTCCAGCCTCCAACCAGCAACCCACCTGAGGATTCAGCAGGCCTCCGCTTGATGAGGTTCCAAAAAAATCCCCGATCCAAATCAGGTCACCTAAGCTTCAAGTTTCCTCTTTTCTACAGTGCTCACTTTGATGGCTGTGTGGAGCGGGGGGGGGGTTACAGCCAAGGCCGAGGCAGTGAGGTGGAGGAGGAGGTGGCAGAGAAGGTCAGGAGGAGGTGACGGCACTCTCTCAGGCCGAAGGGAGGCACCATCTATTCCATGCCCTGTGTCCTTGTCCCACTCCGTCATTCTTCCTTATTAGGATAACAGAGAAATGGGGAAGATTCAAAGGCTGCTAGCTTTACAGGAGCAGGGCACCGGCCCATTGTGCCCTCTGAGCTAAGGCAGGCTGAGTGAGTGAGCAAGGTTTTCCGCTTCCAACAGCCATCAAGCTCAATGGTCCATGTTTAACACAAGACAAACGGCACCCTGCACTGCCCAGTGTTTGGACAGTGACATACTCTAGGTTCTAAGTGAGTGTGAATGGACCCCATTTCCTCTCACATTGTAATAGAAAAGGTAGCACTCAGGCCCTTTTTACCAATGTTCTCATGGGTAAAGATGGACTGACCTCAGACTTGAAGGAGCCAACAGCTGCTGCCACCTTTTCCATCTTCAGTTTTTGGTTTTGCGTCTTTCCTGTGTGGTTCTGTTTCACTCCACAGTTCTATCCATTATACTCCAGGTCATGTCTTTGTTAACCTACTATCTCATCCACTGTCGTTTTTTCCATGTGTTTATTGGACTCTGCCTGTCTTGAGGTGTGAAGGGTGTTGAGCTTTGTTTTGATAGCACTCCATTTGCCTTGCAAGTGCATGACACTCCCTGGACTCCCGGGATCTTTCTGTGACAAATGACCAGCCCCTGATGCAGTGTCACTGAAGCTAGTGACGGACGTACTGTTTTGCTTCTTGGGTTTTTGACGTGTCATCAGCGTGCGCCTTCAGGAGGATCCCACGGCATTGTTAGAGTAATGAGTGTTGCATTAGCCCAAATGTTGCTCTTTATTTGCTTTCAACTGAGGAGGACAGAAACATGTGTTCACAGATTAAATTTCCCCTGACGTGGATAACGAAGGGCCAGGGATCAGCCACATATGCAAAGGTACTTTAGATGAGTGCTGATGTCATACTGAAAAATCCTATCTGTGTACATTTTGGTCAGTGTATATGATGAAGAAACAGCGGTAAATGGCATTGCCCTACAGTGAGTAGTAGCAAAGAAAGAAACGCTTTCATAAATCTTCATATAGTTCAATAAAAGTCTGGCTGCAGCCCCTGACTGATTTAAGATAACAAATCTCCCTCTTCCTCTTTATTCATCTTTCTCCATCATCCCTTGATGAGTGAGCTGCCGTGTGAGTGAAGGCCAGGCGATGGCTTCCCCAGCTCAGACATGAACACTGGCGTTCACCAAATGAAAGACCTGTTCTCCGTCTAGTCCCCTCTTGGTCTGACGACTGTAATAGTTTAACAGAACATGTTAGGAATCTGAGGATTTATAGTGAGTAAAGTTCAGCTTTTATCTCAGGTCCTGGAGATTAATGTTGCCCCTGTTGCACTGCAGTATGGTCTCATGAATCGCTCTCTTTCTTGCCCTTGTGAAGTATTTATTTTAATGTCCATAAATCCATGCATTAACTGAACCCATTGTTTAGGAGATGAGGGCCAGAGCCAGACATGCAGGGCAGAAGAAGGAATTAAGCTGTGGAAAAGTCAGAAAGCCCGTCCTGCCCCGGGCCCAGCGACATGTCATAGTGGGTTCCTACAACGTCCCCTGACGCATTTCGGAAACCATTAAAGCTAAATGTCTCTGTCTCGCGTTACAATATACGCTGCAATCATTTTGATTTACTACGTTAAAATTACAGCGTCAGGGCCAATATCCTGAACGGGGCTCAATGTGATAAGTCTTGCCTTTGTAACATGACAAATTGTACATCATGACCATCAGAAGTGGGTAGGCAGGGTAAGAAGGAGGGAGACCTAGACTCCTGCTGAGTTTCCTCATCTCTTTCTTGAATGAGCCTTTCTTTCGGAGTCTCTCGCTTCTCTTTCTCCAGCGTTCCGCTATCCTGCCTTTGCCCAGCCTTTCATGTGGTGACTCAGTCCATCACCATGGCTTTACCGTAGGAGCCAGCCAGCGATGCCGCTCTGTTTTCCTCATCCTGGGGTAAATGCCCTTGACCATAGGGAGACTGTACTTTAGACTAATGGGGCTTCAGGCCAGGAGCTTCCGCCCACCCTGTCTCCTCAACCTAATTAGCCTCACCATTACCTCATGTCTGTAAGCAAAGGTCTTCAGGGCATGTTACCTTGAGCTGTATTTCTCAATTACAGGACTTGAGGAACTGGAGGGCAGGGAGTGAGAAGTGAACAGGGGATGCCCTTCATTCCTCCCCGGCCTGAGAACACCTTTTCACCCTGATGAGAATGTGTAGAAATCATAACAACACGTTCGGTCTAATAGCCGTAGCACAGTTGGTCATTAATGCAGGGTGGCGTATTTATACACTGCCTGCCGGGGCTGCGCAGGTTAACTCAACTCTGTGTGTACATTTGTAAATGAGTCCAAGGGGTAAAAGTTCATCTGGAGGGTCCTCGGCACTGAAAATTCCTCTGACACATGTGGAGCTAAAGCAGGGTACAGGGGCCGAGGTTGCACAAAGGCATTGACTATGTTAGAGGAGTATGGAGCTGTCCACCTGTATTTTCTTAAACTTTGGCTACGGCCTTCCCCTGAGCCTCGTTGGCCTCTATCGGAGCAGTTTTAATTACACAGACTCTGAACTGTCATCTTTAAAGCTAGAGCACTCCTGAGGTCAGGACCTTCCTCATGTGTGCTACAAATTAGTCTCAAAACTGCCACGATTTCCCCTAGACAGAGCGAGTGAATACCAGAGAAAAGCAAAAAATATCACCTGCATTCCAAATGTGTCTGTTTTCATTGCAATGAAGCATTCTTTTAATAGTCTGTACTATCCTGATAGGTTTCCAGCAGCACTGTCAGTTAAACAGGTTCGTGCAACTTTGTAAAATCCAATACATGCAAATGTAAGTAGCAAAACAGTGTTTCTCCATCTTCCAACCATACACCACTCAAATGGAATGTAGTAGAACGTCCAGCTGGGGTATGAGAGCCCAGCAGCAGTAGCCATGCTGACCCAGTGTAATGACGGTAAGTGGATTACAAGGAGGCCCTGGTCACTGGTCATTAATATTAAGTCCACTAGAGTTACCTCCATGTGGCAGCAGCTACACCACAGGGACTGAGCCCAGGACCTCCAAGATACCTAAGAAGCTCATTGCTCTGTGCAGGGCCTCAGATGAGCTGACAGCCCTCTGACACTGAAAAGGGCCCCAGACAGATCAAGAGGCATGAGTGAGGACAAGTTTATGTTTTTGGCTGAATGGTTGATTGCTGAATACAGCCCTACCTGTGAGACCAAAATCTCCCCACTGTCAGCTTCAGATTTTTTTTTTTATTAGATTAGTGGCATTTTAATGCTTTACTGATATAGCATTATGTACTAAAAACATGTCAATGTAGATATCTGCTTTTTATTTTTTTTTATTTTTATTTTTTTTACAGTTAGTAATGATTGTAGATGATGTAGATTAAAACTGCATTAAAAAGCAAACCAGCAATCTGCTGTTTCATTTTCAGCAAACCTTGATATTTGTATGTGGTACTCACAATACTGATTAAAAAATATTATTTATAAGAAGTAGCATCTTTTTTCAGAAACGTCCTTGGTGAAACCAGCTTTTCAAACAATGCTTCACTGTGAAATCAAACGAATCGTGCGATCAGTGGGTTCACTCACAGCAGCAACGTTTACCCACAAGGAGCTTTCATGTCAAGTTTGATTGTGCTGAACTTTCACACATGAATTTACACGGACGACCATTAGCAAACCGTCATGACAGCACTGATCTCTGAGGGAACAGAGGAAGCTAATGTAGCTTACTGGATTTCATCCTCGTTAATCGGAGTATAAACTATTTTACAAAAGAGGAACAGTTTATTAACAGAAGTTGATTGTACAAAACTCTTTATCACGAGGCCCATTTCTGCCTCCTGTCCGAAATGACTTACCCATAATAAATGGAGTGTATCTTCATACCTACAAGGGCTGTATGTATAGTATTGGTCTCAAAAGAAAGCTAAGACATGTGAGATTACTACAGACGTGTCAGAATCAGGATATGTGTTACTGTGTCGGAGTAAATTCACCTGGATCCAGAAGGAAGCAAACCCAGAGATAGTTTATCGTAGGAAGAGTGCATACTTCACTCTAAAAACCCTTCATCGTTGTGTAAACAAACATGATTCGTTTCAAACTAACACAGTCATAGGAGTAGACATTAGCAGCGTCTTTTTCGAGCTGGAATGAAACTTTTGACCACAAAACAGCAAAGGTAAGACATACTTTATGATTTTGTTTAGTTGTTTTTTTTGCTATTCTTTGGCTGTTAGCTTAGCACCTAGCACATTGATGAGACAGACATCTTTGTAATCAGTAATCAGTCTCTGCTTTCACGACACCTTGTTTGTGTGGTTAGCTTAAAGTGGTGAAATTAGCAGAAGCGTGGACATGTGCTGTTTTCGTGTTTTTGTTACATGCCCACATAATTGCTTGGGGTTTGAATTGTGTTTCGTTTGGATGGCAATGCTTGGTAGAGGCTGTTAGCTGAGTTTCCCCTGGTCATTTTTGGTATGCTACATGCTAGGATTAGTGCTTCCTAGCGTGCGCATAGACCGTCTGTACCGCACGTAGCCCGCTGTACAGGGGGCTCTCGTTTTAAACAGGATAGCTGTGTCCGGCCAGTGTTAGTCTGTTCCCGGCTGGCTAACATGTTAGCTTGCCAGCTACAGCAGTTCACCAACTAGACCACAGACTAAGTTTCTAGCACCACCGTTTTCACAAGGACATGCAGATGAACTTCGCTGTGCCACTTTCTGGTGTGACCCTTTACTCTGGATAATCAACAGAACATGCTGAACCACAAACCTCAAAACCAGGACAAATAAAAGCAAAGAACCTGCAGCTGACAGTGTCAAGAAGACTTAATGTGACACGTTCTATAGTTATCTGCATCTACATCAGATCTTATCACCTCTGCTTTATCCTACACTGATGGCTGCACATTAGTGATATAAATCTGTTGTTTCTTATGATTTATTCATGATTTTTAATTCTCTATCTAATATCTAGTCTTTTGTGCAGGTGTGTAGCCTTTATGACTTTTGCACAATAGCCTTGATTGCCAAATATAACATGAAATCCATATGTGGTCTTGACGGTTTAGAGAACATATGTGAGCTAATAGGAAGAAAATGTTGGATTCCCTATAGAAATGTAAAGACATAAGTTTGATTTCACTGTGGTTCCACAAGGACACATCATCACATTATGAATCTCTGCTTTTACAAAAACAGAGGTACACTTAACAAGCTGTGTAACAAGCGCTCATATGAAACCCTAGAGGTTGATAGAATGTATATCTTTTTGCCAATGCAGGCTCCCGCTGCACGCAAAGACCTTGTAACAGACATGCAGATTTCACGTTGTTATTGCCATGTACTGGGAAACACGGTGACATGTTAGGAGCTCTTGGCATCTCTGTATCAACACTGTGAGGGTCTGACAGGGGCTCAACCCTGATCATGACAATCACAGATGTATTGCTCAGCTTGTTCCCAGACCCTAAAAGCCAAGGCCTGGCCCCTCAACCTACATGCTCCACACATCATGTTTTGACATATTGTCATCCTCTATAGGATGACTGGGAATGAGGAAGAGCATGGGGTGCCTGCAAAACACATTGGGTGCTGTTTGTGTTTCTAATCAACTACTTGTCTGATGACCTGCCTGGCCACCTCGAAGGTGTGATGGAAGCTCACGTGATCTAAGAGACGGATAAAAAACAAACTGAATCAAGGCGGAGAGAATGAAAGAGGACTAGATGAGAGTAGGGAGTGAGACTCTCTTCTTTGTAAAGGAAGAATAACAAGAAGCAGTGTGATTTTGTAATGGGTCATGTCCCTTTACGAGGTGATGTAATTTCCAATAAAGAGCCGTAGATCCAGTGAGGATGCCAGTATATTATGTGTTAGGCAGACAGGAGACTGAGCTACCAGGTCTCGTCCAGACCAGACCTGGTGGACAGAGGACAGATCTGTGAAAAGGTCTGTTCCACATAACAAGTTAAACTGTCAAAGCAGTGGTGAGTCACATGAAAGAAACCATGTGGCAGGGCCCTAAGACAAACAAACCATAAAGCAGTTCACCTTTGCCAACTAATAACAGTTAGTTTTACACCAATGTGATGACTTTCGGAACTCTGAGGCGTTTTTGAGGAAATGCAGCCTGAGGTCAAAAAAAGAAATGGCAGCTGAAAAGGGAGCATCTGACAAGCAAAGGCGTCAGGAAAAGAAAGAGATGCTTAGGGCCCTGTTAGTCAAAGGTGGGAAAACTGAAGGGAGTCCTTCCCAGCAGTCAGCCGGAGCCTGTGTGTCATGTGTTAGCAGGTGTTGATGGCGGGGAGTGCTGTTGCAGCAGCTTGGGGAGCAGTTGAGATTTTGGCTTTGGACGACAGGCCCTAATGAGTGATGCTCCACAGGGGCTGGTTTACAGCCAGCCAGAGGTTGAGAGAATGGAGCACCCCTTTAACTGAAGCCATCTGAAAAGAGGAAATGCCCACGGTCCAAAGTCTGGCTGCCTGGCACTCTGACCGCTCCGCAGCCCTCCAGAGAGGCTCGCGCCGCGAGGCTGAACCCAACCCCCAGTCTGTGCAGCGGAGCAGCAGTGGAGCTCACACGCAGGCCGCAGACAGGCTGATTAGTCCTCGGAGCTTTGTGATTAGACTACGTTGTTAGCATTGGAACAGAGCAGGCATTGACTGCCTTTTCTTGGCTTGTTGAAAACTTGTAGAGGAACATATTGTATTTCCAAAATTCTTTAACTTCAAAGTGGTTAGTGTGATATTCCCTAAGTGCAGCTGCCCTTTTCTTTGAAAGGCTACTGTTTGGGAACAATAGGCAAGTGATAGAAATTACCTGATGCTCAAGCTATTCCTGTTTGGTTATAGTTGTTCCTTCCTCTGCAGTGACTCCTTGAGGCTGTTGCTGCAGGTTTGAAAGGGGCTGTGTCAGCCAAAATGTTGAGTTTTACAAAGCTTTTAATGACCTCAAAAAACTCAGTAATACCTTGGCAAGGGCTCAGGTGGAGCATGTGGACTTGCATATATGTCTATATTTGACCCTGTTAATTACACTTGAGCATTGCCGCTATTTTAAAGTTGAATGCATGTTGTATTTTGGTTTTTTGTTTGTTTGTTTTCATGTAAAACACTCACACACTTATGTGCAGCAACGTGCTCCACAGAAATAAAATGACAATATTTTGTGTCCATGGCCAAAGTCATCTGTCCAGAAATGCCTCTCGGCTCAAACAAAGACTATTGACAGCCATCATTCATGTGTAATGATACTGCAGGCCACGCTGGCAGTCTGCTGATGCTGATCTGATACATACCTGTACTCCTGCTGTGGCTGCCTGTTAAAGCACAGTATGGAGTTAACAGTACATAAGGAAAAGGTCAAGTGACAGTCAGGTATGTTATTGAATTCAGCATGGTGCAATAGTCTATTCCAAAGATAAACATTCACCCTCTACTCAAAATGGTGTCACAGTGATGATTTGTATCACCTTGTAAAATCGAGACTCCTGAATACTGTACGCTGTCCACACTCAAACTGAATAACATGTCATATAAAGCTGGTAAGAGTAGTTCTTTAACTTTCTATGACTCTAACACTAGACAACAACAGCTGCAGTGTAAATACCAGCACTACTATTATACGAAACCACTGCCACTGATGCTAATACAAAAAAGGGGAAGAAATGAGAAAGTTTAAACTCACTTCAACTGGATTGCTTATGAACAACAAAACAATAACAACCCTAGACTATACAGAGAAGTGGCAGAGGTGTACTGTTCTGTGCTGAGAATAAATGATGTGATGGACAACAGAGTTGTCTCCAGGCAAAGTCCTCTCTAAATTATATTTGTCCGTTCACAGGGAACTCTTTTTCTTTTCATGCCTCTCACAACGATGTCTCATTATTTCCAAGAAGCAATATTCTTCTCTGGTTCTCTTTCTGATTGGCCCGCCTGCACCAGCGCTGGACCTGCACCAACATAAAGGTCTCAAGCAGCACCCTCCTCTAATGATGGGAGGATGGGGAACCAGCCTCCTCTCTCATCCACCTCTCACTACACTTAACAACTCGCCCTCTTTGTCTGTTCTCACTCTCTCTTCCCCTCACCACCTTTTCCATTCCCATCTTCCACTCAATATCTATCGTCATCTCAGCTCACTCTTTTCATCCACGTGTTCTTCCTCACCCCCTTTCTAAAAACAGGCATACCACTTACTCCTCT
>BRZM01001681.1:118177-154738 GCA_033238685.1 Lates japonicus | reverse complement strand
TCTGCCGCTTCAAGCGTCTAAAATATGAGGATTTGATGTTTGTCTTTGTTGGACATCATAATAAACTGAATATCTTTAGTTTTCAACTAAACAAAACATCGAAGACACTGCATCACCACAGCTCGAGCTGAGACAACGTACAGCGAGCATTTTTTCACTATTTTCCGACATTTTATAGACAAAACATTTAATCGAATAATCAAGAAAATAATCAGATAAATATATGATCAGCAGGAAATGAATTATCAATTGTTTCTAGTTAAAACTCTGAACATTCTCTGCATCCAGCTTCTCCAGTGTGATGATTTGCTGCTTTTAGACATGGTAATAACCTTAACTCAACTTCCATTGCCATTCGTGGTCCCTAGAGGATGAATCCTATTGTTCTAATGACCTTGTCCTCAACAGAGTTCTCCGCTGCTGTAACACTATCTGATTGATGACGGGCAGTATGAAAACTGACACAGCAGACGTAGAGATATCGTCTTCTTACTTGTCAGAACTTGGCGCCTAAATTACCCACAATGCAACCTGACAGTTCAGTTTGGTTATGTTAGTAGCAGCTGATGGAGCCGGCAGCATCACACATTTACCTCAATTCTTATGTGTCCTGAACATCTGGAAACAAATCAGTGGAGTTCAAAATTTCAGCTTCAACACAAACAAAACTAACTGATCCCATTCCTGCTCCCCAGAGAACGAACCCGTTAGGCTTTAATGAATCCTGACCTTTCCTGCAGCACAAACTGAGCAGTTTTATCCTCCTCACAATAACAAACAACCAGAAACGTGTTATTTAATCCAACACTTTAGTGGGTGTACAGAACATCCCAGAGACAACAATTGTTTTTTTTTCTTTAACTGCCAAATTATAACAACAACATGGTTGTTTACAAAAGAAAACATCTGGGAGTCTAACGGCACATCTGGCAGTGATCCGCTTTGGTTTCATCCCAAATCAATTTCTCACTGACAGTGTGAAAAACCTGTCACTTCATATCTGCTTCCAATTACATGTAACTGCTGTAATTGTCTGACAGGATTAACCCTGCACGGCTTTCACACGCCTCTCCCTGCAGACGAGCCTCAGCTCAGGTGTGTCGACACCACCTGAGGCCCCCTTGGTCTGAGGAGCAGACAGGTACAGAACCAGTCTGAGCAGGAGGACGAACCTGAGGAGGAGCGAGCGCCTCTGGGGTAAACATCTGCTCGGTTGTTGTACGAGTCTGAAGCTGCAGGTCAAACTGAGTCGGCCTCTGCAGAGTCTGCAGGTATTCACAGGATGAACTGAAGACTTAAGGTAAAAGGACGGTCCTCCGAAACTAAGACTTTTCTGTTGAAGCATGTCAGAGTTTACATTATACTTTTAGCTGGTATCATCTGTACTTGTCTGTTAGATAAAATAATCAACGGCCAAAAAAAATAAAACAAATAAAAAGTCTAATATTGTGTGACTGATGAAATATGTTGCCAAGAAAACTGAAGATAACTCCAGTTTTTTAACTTGAACCTTATTTTCCATGTTTTTGGGTGTAAATGACTGATTGGGGCAAAACTGTTTGGAATCAGTGATATAGTATTGATATGAACAGTGAACAGCTGCTGCAATGTAATCCAATGGGCAGTGTCCATGGAAATGGACGTCCAGTAAAGTTCTTCTTTTTTCCACCGACAGGTTTATATTGTGAGGCAGTGGTATTCCAGCAGCTCCTGAGTTCTGCTCAGTAAAATTCCTGTTTTTGTCAATGGAGTCGGGTATTCCAGGACCTCTCGCAAAGTTTACAGATCTCTACCGAGCTTTTCAGCCTCTTTTAGCTCCTGGTTTTGGTTTTCTGGCACGTTCACGATCTGGGTTCAGTCTCTGCTCTGATAAACTCACTGTACACGACCAGCTGGTGAAGAAAGTGGAACATCCAGTTTTATAGAGCCAGACAGTTTTGTAAGAAGTTGGTGGAGACCAAAACTGGAGTTAAAAGGAGAGAGAATACTGGACGCAAACACGACTCTAATGAGATGATCCATGTAGATCAGTGCCTACAGGATGTGTAACTTGCCTAATGTTTGCTAACATGTTTACCATATAAAGTTTACAAGGTGTTAATATGTTTGTTCTTCTTGTGAAGTTTTTATGCCCCAAAGTTGCCAGAAAACCAAATAATGCAACGTGAAATTTACTTCTTGGTTCAGTTTTTTGCTCTGTAGCAAAAACAAAAAACCCAAAACACATCTGCTTCTATTCTCTGCTCTTTTTTCTTCTCTTACAACTGTAGAGTCTCTGGAGTCGTGACACGGAGCTGTACGCCTCGACCCCCTGCCACTGTTAGCTTGTAATGTCGGTGATCGAGGAATCTAAGCTCATTCTCCCACTGCACTCAATGGAGGCTGATCTGGATAAGAGGATCAGACTAATGCCTGAAATGTAAATGTAAATGTTCTGTAAATACTTGAAAAGCCTTGTTGAGGCCCATCAAATCCTTTTGTGCACGCCAACATCTGCCTGAAGCGCCTCCACATTCACCTGCTTAGATCCCCTCCACCAGCCGGTGAATGGGGAAGAAAAGGAGCGAATCGAGGACTTTGACCGACCCGCGTCCTCCACGCAGGCCTTTTATCGCTGGCCTTTTTTTCTGCATCGCTTTTTTTTAGGGTTTTCGAGAGACGAGGGCCATCGAACATCCAGGATCGAAGGGAGACCACACACTCGCAAGGCAGCTGAGGAGTGGAGAAAACAAGGAGAAAAGTGGAGGACAAATCAAATGGCTCTCCACCAGCTACTCTACGGGGGCTCCACTTGTTCTCCGCCGCCATGGGCCCCGGTGTGAGAGGCCCCCCTTTTCAGAGGCGCTGTGGGCCACCCGGATCTGCCCCGTCATCCATTACAGCGTCCAGAGTGGTGGTGGGCACCGAGGACGAGGAGGAGGACGGTGGGGGGGGGGGTGATGGTGGTGGCAGAGTGCCAGGCAGACACCAGCAGAGACAAGATGGTTGGCGAACCAAAAAAACCCACCCTCAAATACCCCTCATCCCTCACCCGCCCAGAAACGAGAGGGGAGACAAATGAGGAGGAGGATTTAAAAAGGGGGAGACAATGGGAGAAGGATGAGGGGCATGAGGGCTCTGAAAAGGGGGAGAAATGTGGGACAACAGGGTGACGGAAGATGTGCAGCAGCACAGAGGAGAGCGGTGAAAGGAGGAGAGAAAATGAGAGATTAAGAGCTGAGGAGAGAAAAAGGAAAAAGGAGCCGGACAGAAAAAATGTTAAAGAAGATTGAAGAGTGAGAAACAAAAAAAAGAAAGAGAGCTGGCCCTGAGGAAACACACTGCAAAAAAATCTCCATAACCTCAGACTCTCGTGCTGTCGATCTGAATGTCGTTCAAACCCTGAAACCTTTATTTAAAATGCCAGTTTGAAAAACATACGTGTGTCGTCCACCTGAGTGAACAGAGCAAAAAAACATGGAGCTTAAAATCTCATCTTCTTTTTCTGCTTTTCTAAATCTGATCTAAATGTACTGCAGCCTAAAACTTTACTTCACCGACCTGCTCCAAACATTTTCCAGAGTAAAGTGTCTCTTTCTTGATTCAGTGTTTTGTTAAGATGCTGAGAGTTGTTCTTGGAAATTTCTTTAAACAATAAATCTCTCTTTTCCCATTTTGTACTTGTTAAAAGACAGGACCCTCCATGAAGCCTCCGGAAACTTAGTTTAGGTTAAGACAGTTGAAGTCAGACGGTGTCTCTGCTTCTCCAACTGCGACTGAAACATTTAATATCTTATTTTAATTTTCTAAAAATATATATTAGCTGTGTTTCCTGCAAGACACGAACTTCAGGCTGCAGAATTAATCAAATATTGATCATGATTTTTCATCCCATGGTTAAATGAACATGATGATGTTTAAAACAGAGAGCAGACGATAAAACTAAAATCAATGGATAATCCTGAAAAATAATCCTCATTCTGCAGCCGTACTCTCACAGTTACTGTGAACTGATGTGATGTCTGGGAGCAGGACGAAATAAAACTGAGGTGAAAATCACTGCTCTGTTCCTTTCAGACCAGGTTTTCAAAGCTCAACACATGTCTGATATTCATCAAAGCAACAGAGAACTGAAAACTGACACTAACTGTTCAGTCAGATTTATAATCGTATTGACTTACTCTTAAATCAGAGTTTTTCAGTCTGTGTTTAAATTCTTTTATTGCTGCTTGTGGTAAATTAAACAGGATTCAGTAGAAAATGTTTTGTCCTTAAAGCTTAAACTCAGACACTGACCAAACGATGCCCTCGTTCCTCTGAAGGCATCCAGGTATTTATCAGGTAAAACTGGCTGAATCTACAAAATGTTAATGAGCTTTAAGTCGGAGTTCAGATTCTTCACTGACACCAGACGAGGATCCACCAACTCAATCTGGGACCAAACGACTTGTTGGGACGGGTGTTTTTTTTACAGTGCGCGAGGGGAACGAAGGCCTGAGAACAGAGATGGGAGACACACAGTGAGATGGGGGTGGGGTGGGGGGGCAGTGGGGGGGGGTAACGAGGCTGGGGATGTTAACGAAGACTAATGAAGGCAGGAGTGCTGCTTAACCTGCGCTCCATCGCTCAGTGAGGCCTCCAACCTCGAGGTGTCGGAGGAAGAATGTGTGTGTCTGTGTGTGTGTGTTTGTGCCTCCCCTCACCTCCCCTCACCCCCCATCCTCCTCCTAACACACTGCGCTCCCACACTTCTGCTCCAGCTTCACAGTGTGACAGCGTCCTCTCCTCCTCGCCGCCGCCACCGCCACTGGGACAAATCACAGTGCCATCGCGTCACGCTTAAATGACCCCCCACCCCTCCCTCCACTGAAACCACCACCCCTCACCCTCTTCTTTTCTCTGTTGCCCTGCCCCCCCAACGCCATCCTACCCTCCCTCCTCAATCTACCCCCCTCACACCTCCCTTCCTTCTGTAGTTGCCCCCTTTCCTACTGTTACAAAACAAATCTCCCCTCTGACAGCATAATTCACCGGGGCCGGGGCCCGAGGAGGCGGCGGCGGCGGTGGCAGTGCAGGACTGGACTGGCCGGGCTTCCTCCTCCTCCTCCTCCTCAGCCGACCTCTGCCGAGGACCTGGCTGGTTGTTTCCCCCACGTAACCCCTCGGCCCCGCATTCAGCCGAGGGCCAGCGCAGAGAAAGACGAGGGGCGACTCAGACCGGTGTCTGCCTGACTGAATGCCGTTGAGCCTAATACCCACTAATCTGGTCATCAAATACCCCCGCTGCCATGACTGGAAATCTGCTCGGGGTTTTTTTTTTTTTTTCTTTCACCAGTGGGGCAGAGAAGGACGTCTGCCCGGCTGGAGGTGATTTGGATGGAGATGGAGGGATAAGGCGAAGGAAAGAAAGGAGGGTGGTGGGAAACAGGAGGAAATAAAGACATGAATGTAAAGGAGAGGAGGAGGTCACCTGAGGTCACCACAGTCTCTCTACAAACAACAAACACAATCCAGACGAGGTTATTTACTGCAGTTAATTCTCAATATGAAGCTGAAACATGTTGGATACCCTGAGCATCAAAATCTGTCAAATCTGACCTGAGTTTGAAGAACCCTTCACGAACCTCTTCTACCACCTACACAAGAACCAGGTCAGAGAGTCTGGAGAGAGTTTACGAACGAGAGAAACAAAAGAACTGTCAGGAGCTAAAACCAACCCCAGAGTCAAACGTTAAGACAGAACGCAACAAAGACTCAAAAAGATGGAAGGAGAAAACAGCAACTGTCACAACTTCTGTATAAAATAATTAATTCTCTTAATTTACTACAACTGGGTATTTGGTGCTACAACCCCCTCCTGCTGCTACGCCACTATTCTCCTGTGATGCATTCACTTGTCTTTCTCTATGGAAGCCAATCATTGCCATAATAATCTGAATTATATCAAAGATGTGGACAAAATAATAGAAACACCAGATGATTCAACACAAACTGAACATTATAACCTTCATGAAGGAGGCAGGACTGTTGGGTGTTCTTAATAAATTGCCCACAGAGTGAAGTTAAAATGTTTGTATCCTGGTCACATTTTGTTATTTCTGGACAGAACTAATGTGAAGGATCTGAGCTCCGTATTTTACCAGTGAGAGACAGTAAATACTCTCGGTCACGTCCTGTCCTCTCCGTGTCTCGTCCACCTCGGCCTCCTGTCTGTGTTTGACTGACAGACTGCCTGACTGTGACGGCCATCTGTCTGCACACTCCCTGTTAGACAACAAGAGGCCTGCAGGCTCAGACGGAGCGCAGGGCACGGCTGGCACTGCCCATTCACAAATATCTTTTTGAGGGCCGAGGACAGATGGTGCCGAGTTTTCTCCTCATGTGTCTTTTCTTTCCACCGTCGACCATTCCTGTGCTGCCTCCTCGGCGAGCTGGCACCTCCTTTTGTGCCGCCACATTTCATCAAAACAGCCCAAATGAAAAGGGAGGAGGGCGCGGGGGGGCAGCCCCAAGGCTTTCTGCAGGTACCGAACCGTCCAGCGCTGCTGATCTGGACTCGCTGGCCCGGCCACAAAAGGTTTCACATCTCTTCAGCTAAAACTGGCTCCGACCAGCCTTCTCTCCCCATTCCACCCCCCGCCCTCCTAATCTTTGTTTCACGTCTCACCCCCCGAAAAGATTCAGCCAAGCAGATCAGTGTCGTCTCTGGCACGCTGCGACCGCACCGTGAGGCTGGGGAGGACAAACCAGAGGATAAGAGCTTCAGACTCATGGTGACAAATCCTGATTCATCTTCACTGACTTCTTAAAGCTGCTAAACCCCGGCCATCATCACAAACACTCATTGTTGTGATCAAAACTACAACAAATCCAACTGAAATCTATCTTTAAGACCACAAAAATATGTCCGCTGAATTTAGAGAAATGAGTCTAAACTGATGCACGAGACAGGAGGAATATTTCTGCATTCGCAGGTTTGGATGTTTCCCTCGGTGCAGCACCATGTACGTCAGCGAGGTGTGAGGACGAGCTGATACAGAGCAGAGAAAAGGACATTTTCCACTCTGCTGAGAGGAAACACAAAGAGGAACGATCAAATCATCCATCTGCAGAAAAGGTTGTTTTCTGCTGTTTACATCGAGAACAAACTATGAACAAGGGATGGGCATTTGAAGAAACGTCCTTGAAAATTCAGGATCAATTATCAATGAATCATTATTCTTTTACACTGAAAAGAAAGAAGAGGAAATGATCCAACAACAATCCTCTGAAACAAAGTTGAACCAAACCAACCAATCGTCTCAAACTTTTACACCAATGTGGATGACAAGTCTAAGAAATCAAAGAAATCTAAATCTTCACGATTCCAACACAAACTGAACAAACTCCATCTGCTGAAGGAGGTCATGTGATACGACTGAGAGCTCCTGAAGAGCCACTAAATGGACCTGGACTGTTTTCACTGACTCGTCTGTGAGAAGCTCCATCAGCTTCAGAGACGTTTAAACATGTCTTCAGCATCACTCATACAACTCAAGTGAAAGGAAACAGGAAGTGTCTGAAGTGTATTGTTTTACTTTTGACAGGAAACCATCAGTAGAACAAAAAAAATATTTCTGGGGAATTTGAAGTTCAGGTTGATGCAACGTTTCCACATAACTTCAATGAATGAGTTAAGCAAACAAATCCAACTGAGCTTGTGATTATTAGACAATTTAAACTTGAACTTTCTCTGTTCCTAATCTCAGATTAATATTCTGAGTTTTCAGTCACTTTAGTTGAAATAAGAAACTTGCTCCATTTGTTGGTACCATCATACCTGCTCTACTCTCTGGACCAGTGAAAGTAATTAATTACATGAAGATCAAACAGCTCTGAGGCAGCCACGCCCGACTGTCACATCCTCTGTTTAACACGAGTAAAAATAGAAATCTAAACATTGTGGTTTGACACATTTACTGAGCACCAACAGTCATGGTGTCACCACGAATGTAGGAGGTAAACACACCTTCCAACGCTTGACTGAACCATCTGATTCCTGATGTTAGCGAGTCAGCTAACAGCACTGCGTGGAAACAACTAAATAAACTCTTTTTAGGTCGAAGCTAAAAGCTGCCTGCACTACAGATTCACATCAGCAGATCTGAAAATATGTGGTTGAAACATGACGACACTACATGTGTATAATGAGCATCAAGTAGTAACGGGTTAATTCTAGTGCAGGAGAGACGTCGTCAATCAGTCAGAATGAGTTTAAAATATTAGAATGGCAAAAATCCAATATCCTACACCTGCTCCAGTGTGACCACAGCAACGTCGACCATTCGCTAAACTCCCAGTCGAACAGCGAACAGGCCAATCCCACAAAAAGTCAAATAACACAGGTGATCAATGAGATCCACTGCTGTACAACACCCCAAGTAAGTAAGTGAATGTATTTATCTCCAATCTTTCAAGAACAAAAGTCACAAAGTGCTTCACAATAGAAAATAAAGGCATAAATACAACAGTTAAAACAATATAGGCCTGCACAGCTTCTTAAAGGTATCAACAGTGTCCACAGATCTAAAGTCCAGTGGGAGCCACAACCTTAAGTCCTGGACCAAGGGACCATCAGCAGGTGTTGGTCTGAAGACCTCAGAGACCTGCGGAATGACACATCACTGATTATGGTGGTTCTGATCTAAACTGGTGGAAACATGGGCCGGTTCTCTGGATGGAACCAAGGTTCCAAGAGTCCTGAGCAGAACCTGGTTCTAGAGTCAGAGAGTCAGCAACACAGAGGATCTGCTGCTGTACGTCAGAAAAAGGAGGTTTATCGGCTCCTGATTGGCCCAGATCAACGTACAGGGACCTCGAAGGAAAACCTACAACCTGTCGAGCACAAAGCCCGTCGTTCTTTAAACCTGAGTCCCTTCATTTCTGTGGTCAGGCAGGTTGGAACAGTCACAACAAACAGATGCCACTTAAACCTGAAACAGGCTGATTTTACCTCCAAAAACCCACAGAATCAGACAGATCCAGGTCTCAACAGAGACCTCGGGCCTGTGCTCTCTGACTGTAAACGCCTCAGGACGGGAGATAAAACAGATGTCTGCTGGTTTATAGCTCTGTTTCCAGTGATAGTATCTGTCACTGAGATGCATTACAGGATTACTGCTGTTGTTGTTGCCTGATATGGAGCCTCTGACGGTCTTAATAAGCCAGTCAGACTACCGTGTCCAAACTTCTCTCTTCATGCTTGACAGCTCGGGTTTGGGGCTGATATGTGACGCCCCCCTCAACGTTTTAATCTGCGGTCCCACAGACAGAGGGACCCGGGGAAGGATCACCGAGCAGACAACACGACACATCACAACCTAACAACCACAAAACCACACCAGGAAACCTCCTTAAAAACACTTCAGATTCTGTCTCTGAGTGTTTCCAAAGACGCAGGGCGCGTTACGCAGCGCAGGTTCAATCCGGGTCACAACACACAGCACATTATGATTCTAACAAAACACACACAGACCTCCACTTCTTCTTCTGTGGTTTGTTTCACACGCAGCTCACCTGGAGCTGCTGCGCAACCACCGCAAAGTTCCCGCAGCAAACCTGAACCCCGTTGAAAGGTTTCAGTAAAACAGTGACTCTCACCTCGTTGGCAGAGGAGGATGAGCAGAGCAGCCAGCAGCAGACAGCAGCCTCTGGTCTCCATGTTGGGGAAATTCTCGCAAATGCGGGAAATAAACAAATCAGACAGTGATTTTTGGGGGGGAGCAGGTCCCGGTCGGTGCTCTGCCCTCACAGCTCCATGCTGCTCCGCTCCGCTCAGCTCCTGCCGGTGGCGTCGGTCGCTCTGAGGGCTGGTTGTGGTCTTGCCGCCGCCGCTGTGTGTGTGTGTGTGTGTGTGTGTGTGTGGTACAGATCCCGGGTCCCGGTGCGCAGCTCCGCTCCGTCCGCTCTCCTCCACACCGACTGACTGACTGACTGAGGACGAGCCGCCAGACTGAGGCTGTGCACCGCCCACAGCCCCGCGGCCACACCGGCCTCACTTCCTCCAAAACACAACCACAACACACTGTTAACACACTGATGATTCACTGAACTGATTTTATTTGTTTATTATATGGAAAGTTGAAATATGAAGAAAAAATAAATTCGTGAAGAAGAGAAAATGGAAAAGGAAGCAGGGAGGGAAAAAAGAAAAGGAAGGAAATAAATCAAGGAAACAGGAGGAAAGGAAATAAAAACAAGGTGGACAAATGCAAAAGAGAACACAGATTATAATATGATGAAAAAACAAAGTGGGAGAAGAGATAAACGAAGAGAAGAAGGAGGGATTTAGGAGAAGGAAAACGGAGGAAGAAAAGAAAAAGAAGAGAAAAAAGAAAAGGTAGAGATCCACCCACCTCACACACTCTGAACCAGCAGCTAAACCCACTTTAATGTAACATCCTGCTCCGTGTTATCAGAATATAAACTGAAATATTAAATTACAGTTTCTATTAATCAATTAATCTAATTAGCTCAAGCTCATTAACCCTTTGGGACAGGGTCTGTGTGTGTGGTTGATAAACCAGCCGTGGAAACTTGTGTGTTTAGAGAGAGAGATAACAGGGTGGTACCTTTCATCTGGATGTTACTCTGACACGAACCACCCACCTAAACATTGTTGGACACCACAACACTCCCCAATGGCAGCGGCCTCCCCCTCAGCAGGAGACTGTGGCTGTGGTCAGGTGCAGCAGCAGCAGCTGGTGACTCTCAGCCTGCAGACAGCAGGGAGTCATTAACACCACGTAAAGAGTAATTGAGTGAAACAGCAAAGAGGAAGGGTTTTTTCTGGGAGGTGGGGGCGTTTTGTTTTCAAGTGTGTGTGTGTGGTGGAGCTCACAGGGCCGCTGACCTCCTGACCCCTGAAAGACACTTCCACCCCGCTCTGAAATGGAGACCAAAACATCAGCAGTGACCCAGAAATCACAATTCACTCTGGGAAAGTGTCTCAGTGTGTGTGTGGAGTCCATTTCTAAGTGTGTATAGGAGGAAGAATAAAACACAACACACAGCATTATCTGCAGAGGTGTTTTATATACCAGCAATTTACTAAACTTTACATGTAAGGCTTCTTAAACAGACGCAGGAATATTTAAAATGACTTCGTAACCTTTATTCAAGTGAAATAAAATTACACTTTTGTATAAGTAGAAGCACAGAGACCACAGTGTAAAAGTAGCCCTTCACAAGTAAAAGCCCCTCAAAATCCTACGTAAAGTAAAAGTACTGAAGTATCATCAAAATGTACTTAAAGTATGAGAAGTAAAAGTACTTGTTTCAAAGAAAACTCTTTTCTTATTCGTGTTATTGTTGTAGTTGCTGCAGGTGGAGCTGGTCACCAGCTGCGTCATAAACACTTTGGTGGCTTAGTTTCCACAATATAATCATAATATAAATCAGAGGGGTCACAAGATGATAAACAGGAGAGGAGAGAAGAAAAATCAAAGTTCTGATTCACAAATGTTCACTTATTTTTTGGAATATCTTTGCTTTTTGTATCAAATATGAGCTGTGATCAGAAAGTTCCAAGACTTCATGTTGCGAACAAACAAAACACAGCACGGTAAAGTGCATGCAGCAGGTGCTAGCAAAGACTTTCCTGAGTTAGTATTAAGCGTTAAGTCATGTGATCAACGTAGACCTGCGTTAGGGGTGTTTTGTTTTGTGACCATTTACAGGTGCGTATTTGCGATTTCGCCTGGAGCAGAAGAAGCAGTGTGTCGAAGTCTGTGAGGATCTCCTTCATGTTGAGGATCATCACCGATGATAGGAGTTGGGTCTACGACTATTACAGCACATCAGGTCAGGAGAGCAATCGTGAGCATGCTCGTTGGTTTCTTCGATATTTGCAGGATTGTGTCCCATGAATTTGTTTCCCAGGATCAGACTGTCAGTGGTGAGTTCTCCTGCACTGTTCTCAGGCGTCTGAGGACATTCTGCACAAATGATTGTGAATTTATCGCTGCTCTACTCACTGTGACATCGTCCTCTTCTCCAAAATGAAATTCAAGCTGAAAAGTTGCCATTTTGACAAAGTGGAGGAGATTCAGCAGGAGTCACAGATGGTCATTTACAGAGCAGGACCTCCATGAGTCGTTCCAAGCCTGACAGAGTCATGAAAACACGTTGATTATGCAACGTAACACAGAATACTGATTACTGCTCACACCTGCTGCACAAGCATCTCCGTTCATTCGCAACAGGATCAGTCTCAGAACTTTCTGATCGCACCTCGTACAGTAGCTCAACAATAAAGTTTTGATACTTATATACTTAAGAGGATTTTGAATGCAGGACTTAAACTTGCAAAAAAAAGTAATTCTACATTGTTGTATTGGTACTTTTACTTGAGTAGAGGATCTGAATGCTTCTTCCACTTCTGATTTTGAAGGAGAAGTTTAATGGGTGGTGTTACTGAGGTTTGGAGAAGGCGTCTGGGAGCAGATTTTAATGAGAATTCACCAGGAAAAACCTCATAATCCTCGGCCTTCTACCCCAGTCGGGCATCCAGCAGCTAATTTCTGCCCTGACAGGTGAATCTGTCCATCAAGGAAAGCTTTGAAATCTCTCACCTTCATTACAACATGATGATTAACATCTTTTCCTAAGTTTCTTTTTGACTAAATGTTGACTATGCTGGATTATCTCTCTGTAAAAAAAACAGTTTCAAGTCCCTGCATGTTGATTTTGATGGAGTTAAGGTGAAAACAGCGGCTGACTGAAGGGATGATGCAACATCCCTGTGTTGTTTCCTCACAGGCCGAGCCCTCGCAAACCTTTGGGTGAAGTTTCCCTTAGTTCGGTTTGAACCACTGGCTCAGATTTTTTAACCTCACAATAAACGACCACACCGCCCCCTCCTTTATCTGAGCGAATATATTTGCATAATTTACTCTGGATTATCTTTAATTTATGCAGAAACTGCTTTCCACTTGTTAGGTTGAATGTTTCCAAGGGGGCTAATAAAATTAGTTGTACTCCCACAGAGCACCCATTCAGGGATTTTTTCTGGGAGCTTTTCCGACAGTCTTCCATGACTTTCCTGCAAACTGCACTCAGGCTGAGAGTGATTTTCCCTCCGACATGAGCCTGACCTGAAACAATCAGTAGAGGAAAACTAACGGGGTCAGATGGTGAGAAACCTTTTCTTTTTTCTCCTCCTTTCACCTGTTTACTGTGTGAGTCATTCAGTAAAGCCATTTCTCACAGAGCCCAGCCCACACGATCAAACAGAGCAGAAAATATTCCTGGGACAAAAACAAATGTGGGGTGGTTCCGAGGTTGGAACAGCTCTGAACAGATTATTGATCATGCAGGAGGCAGAGGAAACATCCGCACTGATCGATCACCAGTCAGCACAGGAAGTGGTATATGTGATGACAGAGGCATTTCGATGGTATGAGTTTGAATCCTGTCGGTCTTTTTACCCTCCAACAACACACACTGGGAAACACTGTAATAGTGTGGTTCAAAAAGCCTGGTTGTGTGATTGATTGATTGACTGATTGATTACGGTGTCTGGCACGACTTCTGGTGCCCACTTGCCAGGCTTTGGGACTTTATTCACACACAACAAGCCAAGTGCAGGCCCAGTAACCCCTCGTGCCACCAGAACAGCTCTGACCTGTGGATCCTTTAGGCCCCTGTGGGAACCCCATGGATCTGGTTGTTCTGGATCATCCACAGATGCTGGATCAGATTGGGATCTAGAGTCCTGGAGAGCCAGGTCTACACCTTGGGCTCCTTGTCGTGTTCATTTTGAGCAGTTTTGTGTGGTGTGGTGGGAGCAATGTCGCAGGGGAGGCCCTGACATTGGGGAGTGATACTGCAGCAGACAAAGTAAACAGGTCATCACAGGTTGATTTTTCTGAGCTTTCATGCCGCAAGTAGAAGGCATCAACTAATCACCAGACGCTGTCAGAAGCCGCTCTGGGTCGAAGGATCCTGGTAGTTGATTCTGCCTCCTCCAGATGTAGCACTAACATTCCAGCAGGACCTCAAACTGTCCCAGCAACATCCTGAAATATGTCGAAACCAGCCATGGTGAAGCTTCAGCTCACACACATATTTGTGGGTGGTGTAGTTGCACATTTGCATTCTATATATTTCGTTGTACAGTACGTGGAAAGATGTAATGTTGTAAATATACTTGCTTTTGTGTAAAGATAACTGTTATAACATGCCTATACATTACGTTACTGGAGGATGATACCTCTAGGGGCAAATGAGCAGTTTCTTGCCCAATCAGACTTCATCTTGTTCCTAAAACTCACTTCTTAACCAGTTAGTACGATGTTGTTGCTATTGATAGGAAATGATGGATTCGTCAGTGTATGAATAAAGGTGTCATCACACAGTATCAGTTGCTCAGACTGAGAATAGCTGGTGCGAGTTCACTGACCATTGTTTTTAGTTATCGAGTTTGTCTTCTGTCAGCTCAGGGAGGGCCTCAACTCTTCATCTTTGTGTGTTAACACTTCATGGGATGAAATGAAGTGTTGAGGGTGATAATCAGGTCATGTCACGGGAGTCAGAGAAAAGCTGCATGATATCCTTTCCACATCCACAGATGGGTCCGCCCCTCGGATGATGTTACGTGGAAAAGCAGCGGCCATTGAAATGAACGCACAACAAATCCCCGAGGAAGGTTCCCCAGGGCGTTTCCAGGACATCAGATAAACACGTTCAGTTTTATTGTTGATGCGATTTTAACTTTTATTTTTACAGAGGATTCAGCTGGAGCTTTGTGCTCTTCTCCAGCTCCACCCTGCTACTTCAAGTTAACGCAGGTCAACACATTCACACATATGGCTGATACTGAAAAACAGGAGAGGAAAAGATTAGTCAAGTCTTAGGTTGAAATGTAGTTTTCACCTTAAAAATGCATGAAGTTAAGCAGCTCTCTGTGATCCTGGGTCATCTAGACTGAACTTAAATCATAGTTTCATCTCATCTCTGCAGGTAGTTCTAAGTAAATTTTAAAACATCTTATATAGTTTTGGTTATTTTTTTGATATTCTGTTAAATATAGTTCTAAATATCTTGATTTGATTTGAATCAACAAAAAGCATAAACACAACACATTCACAAAAAGGAAGAAAAAATCAGAAAAAAAGACAAATGAAGGAAAAAAAAGACTGAAAAAAAGACAAGAAACATCAAAGAAAAATGAGAAAATGAAAAGAAAAGAGGACATGAAAAAAGGAGAGAGAAGAAAAGAAATACAAGCAAGAAAAAATAAAACAGAAAAATAAGAAAAATTAAAAACAAGAAAAGAAAAAAAAGAAAAAGCAAGCAAAAGACAGAAAGAAAAACAGGAAAAAGAAGGAAACAGATAAAGAAAAACAAACATAATAACAGTGCAGCATCTAAAATTCTACCAAAATATCTTCAAGGTTTTTGTAAAACTCCCAGTATAATAATGGAGGTCAAGAAGTTCAAGGATTCAAGACTTTATTGTCATTTCAACACATGTGAACATGGGGTGAAGCAAGGAAAATAGGATACTCTGGTCCCAGTGCAAGCCAAACAGAGATAAACCTTTCTACTAAAGAAATTATAAGATAGAATTTACAAGTATAAATAAATTTGCAAAAAAAAAAAAAAAATAGACATTTCACAGGAGATGACATAGAAAAAAGACAAAGACACACAACAACAACATCAGAGTCCTACAACATCAAGTCCTGGAACTCCAATGGAACTCGATTCAGTTTTAAATGGAACTTTTTTCTACTAAAAGAAAATATCTGTTATTTAATAATTTGTGTGAACTGAACCTTTAACGAGCAGCATGGCGTGGGCTGCTGATAATCTCCCCTCCTGCTATCAATACCATGGATTGAGGTAATGAGGTCATGTCACACAGAACAGACGGTGTCATTTAAACACCCCACCCCCTTCTACACACTCCTGTAACCCCCTTCCCTTTCTAACAGAGGGTCCAAGGGTCAGGCTCTCGAGCTGGTAACAAGGTTCCGGGCCCTGGCGATCATTAGACCCCATGGCTTGCTGGTTCTGTCCACGTCACGGCGCATTGAACGATCAGTCTGCGGGCGAGGTCACGACTGGCTCAGGGCGGTACATCAAACACACGCCGGACACAGATATCAGCCCCTAAATACGACATGAAAAATCTGGCTCAAACTGCACCTCTAATGCGAACACATTTTCATACAAAATCACTGACTTCCTCCTCAAACTAACCATTCATAATTGCTGCGACCACTAGAGGCACCTTATGGGTCATAATAAGCTTCTGCTAGACCTAGACCTGTTTTTCATCTTCTTAACCAACTCTATAAACTTCATTTCCAATAGACAAACAGGAACTTGACAATACACCACAAGTAAGCAACTTTAAGAGGTTTTCCTCCAGTTGTATGTCAGCACAGTTTGGAGTTTTGATACATCAACCCTGTTGCCTAAATACTCACTAGAAGGCGACAAATGTGGATTAATCCGCTGCTGAAAATGGTACATCCCAAAAATGCAGTTTACACCTGTTTTGTTTGTTTAAAACTACCGTGAGTGCAAGGAAGTGCACTGAGACTTTAAAGATGCTATATAGAAATACTGTTGCTACATAGCTAGTGTTGAGTAACAACTGTTGACTTCAGCCATTATTGCATTACAAGACAAAGAGGTTAAGGCCATCCTCTGAGCAGCACTACCTCTTCATCCACTGAGGAGACTAGGCGCTACAGTGACTCACTGACTCACTAACATAGGACAGGGCTAGCTGGTTAGCATACTAACTTCAATAGAAAGAAAGTGATTGAATGAAGTAAAATACTGGCATTTCTTTCCACCTCTGGAGATAGCTCTTGGTGAGTGGAGGAATGAGATTTTGATGCTGAATTTGTACCGTTTCAAACTTCTACACTGGTAAATAAACAGCTGTTTATGCTAATATTAGCTATGTAGCAATAGCAAAAACGTACATATAGCACCTTTAAAAAAGGTTATTATGTATTTGTGAGCTATTAATTTAATTCGTCTTCAGTAGGAACCAATTGGCTTGGAGCTGAACCGCAGACTAAGGAGGGAAGTCAGTAAGTAAAGACTAACATGTTATTGGTTTTGGTCTTTTGTAGAGTTTCTTGGCAATAAGATGAATACTGATCTCATTTTAAGGTCATAAGTTTGAATCTATGCGACAACATAAAACCCTGCAGCACAGATGGTCGAACAGAACTAAAAACCACCTTACAAAAACTTGCGCCAGTAACTGGGCGGATTAATTGGGTGAAATATCAATAGTCTAACATCCATACGATTGTAGCTCCCTCTGTTAACTCTGCATGTTTACGCACCTGCCCAGGCCTTGTTGATTTGAAGTGATAGGAACCCGGCCGCTCTGCGCTACCTCCACTTTGATGTTTGCTGCCATTGTTGGGGACGGCTCTTGAATCGCGGTTCGCTGGGTTGGTTAATTTGTTGGTTGGCAGCCATTGAACCTTTTTGAAGATTAACTGTTGTGCAAAATAACATAGTCCGGGCTGCTCTCTGCATACCAGCAGCAAGACAAAAACCTCTCCTCCTCAGCCTCTCCACTGGAGGCTTCAGAAAACAGAGTCTGATTCACTTTTATCTGCACACTGACGAGGTATAAGAGCATAAGTGGACTCTCAACTGACAACAAGTTCCTTTTTAGGAGAGGTCCGATACACGCTGTATTAGCGGAGCACCACACACACACACATGCACACAATGCGACGTTCTATTTTGGGACGATCGGGGTCTAGATCCTGCCTTGTAATAAAGAGGCAGGAATGTGTTGGGCGCTACTGCGTTCACTCAACTACGATCCCTGACTCTCTTCGTGATCTCCTTATACAGCACTAATAATAGGCTTTGCATTCAGCGTTCATTCAGGCCGTCCTGTTTGTATTTGAAACACATGGTGGGTTGCCTGCTTACGTGTGACCTCGACCCGCTGCACTCTACAACACGTCGTCATGAATGCTGGGTTGAATCTGGTTTGTTCTGGAGAAGAAAGCGGCAAGCGGCTTCAAGTAATTTGTCAATTTACAGAAAACATAAATCGGAGTTTACCTGGAAGGTGAAAACAAGCTGTGTTCAGGTATAAAAGGTCGAATCAGGAACTTTTACTGGATGTAAGTATTCAATAAAACACATTGTGCACTTTTGAAATATTACTGGAAGAACTACAGTCAATTTGTCAGTTTGTGGTAACTAGCTCAAACTTGCTCTGATCTAATACAACAGTCCTGCAATAATCCTCCTTCATTAAATTATAATGTCTGATTTTTGGGGTTAGCACTTGAATTATCTAGTTGATAAGTAGATTTTGCATGGAGCAAATATTTTCTAATTTTAAATGTTTTCATTCTCTACTTTCTATTTGTTATTTTTAGTATAGTAAGTAGAAGTTGGTGTTGACTCTCGTCATTCGCAGCTGACTGCCATGTTATTCTATACACTAGGGGTGACTGATGAGTTAGTGTTCTAACATAGCAGGAGATGAGTCAAAGCAGCAATAATGTCACATCATCACTGTAAAAAATAGCGACCGTTGAGCTCCTCCATCATCTTGGGGAAGAGGTTTTAGTCGAGGGCAGATCCGATTGAACTGGGCGATGTCGAGGCAATTTCAGATCCATGTTGATTAGATGGCTGCACAAAGGATGATGCTGACCATTTTCAGACAGGCTAATTTTCAATTCAACTTTATGGCAATTTTTCGAGGGGATGTGGTTTGTTATGCTGCTGCACTTGTTAGATTATGCAGGTGATATTTCTAATATTTGGTCTACCTATATTGTTGATTTAAATGGGGCAGACAAAATATTAGAAATACCTCTCAATAAACTGCAGCTGCCAAAATGACCCGCTGAAATTAAACCAGCACCTTTCTAAAACAATTTTAATAAGAGGTGGTATTATATAACCTTACGTTCGTGTCACTGACTGGAGAATCAGCTCCACCAGCTGTTTACAAGACTTAATTCACATCTTTTTCTACTAGTTTCCTGGAAATTCAGTTAAAATCTGCTGTTTATTTAAATGGAGATTTCTTGCTAATGAGAAAACACAGGTCTACTGTAGACCACTAACCATAAACACATGAAGCAGATACCTTTGATAACAGACTCTGATTGGAGGTTTGCCTGCTCCAGTTCTGTTTGTCACACATGTGTTTACTGCATCCACAAACCTCCTGAAGCTAATTAGAATTGATTGATCTCTAGTAGTTTTCGTGTGACACAGGAAACCTGTTTCACTGCTGTTTGCTCAATTCACTTTCCTTCTCCTCTGTCCTGTTTCCTGTCCTGCTGTTGTTGAGATGACTGGGTTGAAACTGAACCATGTAGTGAGACAGAGCTGTAATGTCACACAGGTGCAGGTCTGGGGGCAGTGAGGTTACCTTGATCTCCAGCAGCTCAGGATCAATTACCAACACATAGCATCAATTACTGAACCCAAATGGAGCAGAATGAGCAGGGCTGACCACACAGCCTGTCAATCAAATACTGACAGTGGTAGCGTTTCCCCACAGTTAGCTAACACAAACTTCTAAAGTGGGAAAAATTGATTTTCATTCATTTTAGCAGACATTAGAGCAACTCAACATTTAAAAAGATGCTATATGTACCTTTGCTATAACTACACTGTAACATTAGTGTTAGCAGCTGTTCATTTACCAGTCTAGAAAGAAAGCGTTGTGAGTTCAGCATCAAACTTCTCGTGCTCGTCTCCAAGGTGGAAAGCAACACCAATGTTAACTCTTACACTTCACTTCTCTTTACCTCTATCACTTCTTCTCTTCTTGATTAGCTTGTAGCTAACTGTTCACTCTAAAGTTGACTTTTTTACCTTTATCCTGCAACTTCTTCTTGATGATTCTGATGCCACAGACAAGGTCAGGGTACAGACAGATGAGCTGGAGACCATGGGGTTGAAAGTGATCCAATCAAAGGCAGAGAGCGTCAACCACTGTCCCGCCTCCAAAGTCTGGGGCTAACTGGTTAGCATGCTAATAGAAGAAAGGATTGGCGTTGCTTTCAAAGACAAACCTGAAACAAACAAAAAACATTTAACAGCAAAATATTTTATTTTTTAACTGAATCTGTCAAATAAGATCAATTATCTCAATATAAGAAACATATTATTTGGCTCTATTATTCTATCATTGGTTTATTGTCACGATGTGTGGGCTACGTATGTCATCTTCTCTTTTATGTCAGCACTGGACCAGGACCAGTAAATGTAGCGATATATGCAGTTTGTCTCTTGACCAGCAGGGGAGATCCCACATCTTCGGTCCTCAGTGTGTGACAGATTTTGGTATGGCAGGGCATGAATCCCCACGCCTCCTCAAACAGAACTGTTTTCAAAGCAGTGTTGGCTTTCTGAATAAACCCAACCTTCCCACTGCTGCAAAAGGAACCGTTGCTGGCGACTCTGAGCACAACAAGCCACCTGACAGGCAGCCAGCCAGCAGAAATTCACCTCAATGCCTTCAGAAAGCTGCTTAATGTGTGTCCTGCCTGCAGCCGAGGAGAGAGAGGAGAAAGGCCTTAAGAAAAAAGTCTGCAAAGTGCAACTCCGAGCTGTAACTCCAAGTTTCCCTAGCAACATGCTCTGCAAGATGAAACTGGGAGTTTTGTTGAACTCTCTGGATGGCTACTTGTTTTATTGTTTTTCTTACTAAGGCAAAGTTTGGTTTGTTGAGGTGAATACAAAGTAGTTTTTTTCTTGCACAAGTTCCTGTTAGTGTCCGTAATCCCTGAACTCCACATTCAACCACACACACATCTCTCCATCAATGAATTTCCAACAGCAGCATTTGCAGAAGCATTTGCATGTGTTGTTTTCACTGTAATCTCTCTCTCTGCTCAGACCTGTTGAATCATGTAAGCCTCACAGCTGTGCCCCAACCCCCCCACCACCCATCCTCCTCCCAAGAAAAGGCCAAGACAGCAGATGCATAGTGTATATAGTGAAGCTGCATTTTTAATTGTTGCTGGTCTTCAAAGTTATGATAGCATTGTCTCTTGGTTCGGGCGGCTGCTTCCGATGGCAAGAGCTTCAGGTCTTTTGGGGCCTGAAAGCTGGCACAGAAGCTACCGGCGAGACAACATTGGCCCTCGCCTCTTTTCTCAGGGTCTACCCGCACAATGGACTTCCATAGCCTGCACACAAAGAGGCGGCTGGCGCATGAAAAAACACCCAAAATTCAATGGCATTCCCTCACTCCTGTCCATCCACACAATATGTGCTTCTCTCCCTCTCTCCCTCTCTCTCTTCTCTTTCAACACTGGGTGATGTGTGATGATCAGGAAGTGTCTGTTCAGCACATCAAAAATGAAATTAAGTTGTTGAGGTATTTCAGTGTGGAACAACAGACCAGTAGACAGACTGACTGACATTTCTTGTTGTGTTAACGTTTAAAACTAAGTCACCAAAAGGTCCAGGAAACTCAAAATAGTGAATTTATCCCTCACCATCAGTTCTCAAATGTCATGAGATGTTGCTCATTGCTCTTTGGATTTTATTTATCTTTACTTAAATTTTAATATTATCTTTATGAAGAAAAAAGAAGAACATGTTTAGTGAGTCACAGTGACCTTCAACTTTGACCCACTTGATGACCTAATTTTAATCAGCTCATTCCTTGGGTCCAAGTGGACGATTGTACCAAATTTCAAAATTCCCTCCACTGAAATCCGTTCACAAGAATGGGGACAAACGAACAACCGAAACATAATGCCTCCAGTCGAAACTATCCAAACAGGGAACACTGCTCTATCTAGGCGTCTCCTTTGATGTGCGTTGGCTTCAATCCCCATTAGTGCTGATAGAAGATGGATCAGGAGACTACAATAGAAAAACATAAACATTTAGAGGTCCCCTCTGAGGTGTAGGCTTGTCTCAGTGCTCAACTGTAGCTATCGATATCACACCAGTGTTCAGCACAAACTAGCTAGATTTAGCAGTTTTCTTGTTGGGTTGAAAGTGGTGAAGCTCTGGTTAGTATTTTCCAATTCAGTCATTTTAAATAATCTCAGTCAAACCACTGGCAATGACACAAGATGGACAAGCGCATCTTCACTTCCTTCAATGTACAACAATAAGTCAAATTATCTTGAAGTGCGGCCACTGCACCATCTTTGAGCTGGTGACGTCGCTCATACATCCATAACCAAGTCAATCACAATAACCACCCACTTTTATAGCATCAAATAACTAATTAAAACCAAATGTATCAGTAAAAATGAACTTCTGAACAAACACCAACATGACAGAACCGCCTAACATGACGAGCCCATTTTGGAGAAAATGTATATATTTGATGTGTTTTGATATTTTAGTTTGTCCCATCCACTAACATGAAGGGGTGGGATTTGCCGTGACTTATATTGCAAGCCCACCACCAGGGGCGATTGAGCCCATACATCATATCACATGATACATAATTACAAAAAACACAGTGGTGTCTAGTTGGGGCCTGTTGTCTGGGAGATGTTTAGAAGTTGTTAGCAGGATTCAGCTAAAGCGTGTTCCCTATTATCTCAACTTCTTAGCTGGTTTAAATTGGTTTCCAACTGCAATTATCTGAAAAAGAAAGATCAGAGTGCATCCAAACATGGTCTCCTCTTTCCCTCTCCTCGTATTAATAATCTCATGACCCCTCAGATTTAGCTGGTGACCCTTTGGAGGGTCCAAACCCCTCGGTTAGTAACCACTGGACATTCACAAAACTTCCTCTAAGTTTTTTCATACATACAGTAGAAATCCCAAGACAGCGGAAACACATTTTGAACAACTGGTGGTGTTCACTTTACAAATTCAGTGTTACCTTGTGGGGACCAGGTCATCCCAGATGGAAGGGTGAGACCCCACAATGTGGGTACATGAACTATGTTATGGATCCATCAACATACACACCTTTGGTCAGATGGGGGGGTGGCAGCTCCCTATCACATCATCTCTGGGTGAGGAAGGGTGAGTTGGGAGTTGGTGGAGCTGTGGGGGTCGCTCCACCATTGTCCAGGGTGCACATTGTTGTTGAGCCCCGTTGGCACAGCGGCCGGCCGCTTACCACCCTGAGGCTCCTGGGAGCCACAAAGGGACCACGACGGAAGGAGAGTGGAGCCGGGTGAACATCACCAACACCCACAGCCTAATCCTCCTGCCCCGTACATCTGCGCCATTTCAAAAGCCAGAACCCCCCTCCTTTCTCCCCCTCAAATCCTCCCCCCTCCCCATCATGCACCACCTCTTTTCTTTTCTCTCAGTGTTATTCTGCAGCAGGAGAAAGGACAAGCTTTTGTAGTGGCCCATAGTGTCACACAGACACAAGACCTGAGGCTGCCAGTCATCAAATGGAAGCTCTCTCTGAGCCTTTCACAGTGCTCACTTTGCTCATGTCGACTCAGGGAAAGAGGGGGAAACTCTTATTTTAGCACGTGAAAAAGCTCCAGACGGGGACATGAAGGCAGGCTCTTCACATCGGACACAATTGACTTTGAAAGCCGGCGTTTCTCTGAGAGTAGTAGGGAGTGTTTGCCGGGATGTTGGCATCATGTTTTAATTGAATTTGACTGTCAGCATGTCTGAAAGGGGCCCAAACAAGCTGTGTTTCTCAAGATAAACTTATTATGGAAACACTCTTCTGGGATCTTGCTGAAGTAAACCAGGGACAAACATGAAAAAAAAAAAGGTCAAATGGCTTTTATACGATGCTAAAGTCGTTCTGGTGATTTAAAGAAATGCAAATGTAAATAGATTATTTAAAAAAACGTTAAAGAAAGAAAATCACAACAGCTGTTAAAGGATAAGGCTGGAAATATTCTACATTTTTCTTATCCTCAAAAAAGAAAAATCCAGTGAAAATAGCAAATCCAAGATATTTCTTCAAGAAAAATAACAGACAAAATAACAATAACACAAATAGGAGTTTGTTGTCTGTTTGTCTCCAACATTTGTTGTATACAGAACCAGAAAATCTAAACTGAGGCAAACTAACTGAGCTCTATGAGGGAGTATCTGTGTCACTGTTTCTAATATTATTATTATTGTCTCAGCAAGTTACATTTTTCTCAGTCAATCCAAATCTAGTCTCTTGTCAGTGTGGCTCATAACACCAACTCCAGGCTATTGTAACAAGACCACAACCTGCAGCAGGTGGTCAACACTTCTCAACAATTCATGAACCTAAATAGAAAACTGACTGAGTGAGAGTGTTATCTAATGTCAAATACTACATACAGCATGAGGTAATGTACTGTAGACTACATAATATATGAAGCAATTTAATGTACTGTAAAGCTTTTGTTATGTTTGAGCAGTGATCTGAAAACCAAACCAGTGTTTGTAGTGAATAAGTGACAGCTGAACGCCCTCTAGTGGAATCTATCACAAACTGCTGCATGAGACCACATGAGGACAAGCTCCCATTAATTATCTGATACTGAAACAAATGACGTGAAATCAGGAGAGCAATAAACTCTACATTAGTTTCCAGTCGTGAAATTCTCTCTAATGTAATGAGGAAGGATTTGAAATAAGTATTTTACTTTACTGTGAAGGAGTTTTTCCTTCTTTAGGTCTTAAGGTGGTGTTTGGTGATATTTCCATAGGTCACTTAGAAATAAGAACTGAAAGTAAAAGTTAATTTTCTGACACTGATAGAGTCAAGCTATCCCAGTGGCCCAGTACTACAGACAGTACGCTCATAAAGGGTATTATAAAGATATGAGCTTCAGTCATAATACAGGTGCCTCGTCACGAGGTAAAGTCTTTGCTTGGGAATGGACATAATTGCAGGATAATGTGGTTTAATGTTTAGGACTTGGTACCCAATAGAATCTTCACACATGTGCTAGGTGCTATGGACTATCCTTATCTGGCCATGTAAGTTTAGCATTTACTTTGTATGGGTTTAAATACTTCTCTCCAGGAAGACAACTTTCAGAATCGGGTGGCATTACACAGTGTTGACTTACACTGACTACCCTGTGGAGAATCTGGAAGATGTGTATGAAGCACAATAAACTGCTCTGCTCTGTTTTAGACCACAAGACCCATGAGTTTGTTCCTCTGAAAGAATATGAAGGAGAGAAGGCAGAGCTGAGGAAGACAGAGGCTAAAACTCAGCAGATGATCCAGAAGAGACGACTGAAGATTCAGGAGATCAAACACTCAGTGGAGTAAGCCTTGCTGTCAGCAATGCATGATAAATAAAATATTCAATATACTAGATACAATAAATGTACACCTATTATTGCACATTTTCAGTTTACCTATCTAGTTTCATTGTCTGTCAGAGCCTATGAGATATTGTGGTGCAGAAAAAACAAAAACAAAAATAACCTGCAATAACCTCAAGGCATCTTGTGCGTCTTTAGTGCTTTATCTCGTGCCAAAGAATATCTCGTTAATCATGTCAAACCTGAAAGGCAACAAATCCCTTTATACAGAGCTGCAGTAAGAGTTGCATAAGTAAAGTTGAATAACACTGGAAAAGCAGCAGAGCTTAAATGTCACACAGGTCTGTTCGACAGAGAGCTGAATAGAAGACAGGTGACTATTCCTCTAAGAAGAATCACTTACTGAATTCATCAGGCCTTTCTTATCAACACAGCATCATATCTTCCAAACACAGGTGAGTACAGCTGATAATATTACCCTATTTAAAACAGCAAACATCAATCCAAAAGTTACACTCAGAGAGGAAATACTTCACTTTTGTCCTCAGTGTGTAGATATGTCTGCTGCCACCTGTCTGCTGACTGAGGATCAGTTTCTGTGCTCCATCTGTCTGGATGTCTTCACTGATCCAGTCAGCACACCATGTGGACACAACTTCTGTAACAAATGCATCACACAACACTGGGATATTAATATTCTGTGCCAGTGTCCCAACTGTAAAGAGGTTTTCAACATGAAGGACCTGAGCTGAGGTCAGCACTTTCATCTCTGAGATGGCTGTTCAGTTCAGAGGGTCAGTCCAACAGAAAGCCAGCAGCAGCAGCTCAGGTAACAAGCTGCCTTTAAACCAGGCTTCCTGTAGCGTCTACTGGAACCAAACTGAAGCTCTGAGGTCACATCGGTTTGTCTGACCTCCTACTGTGAGACTCACCTGGAGCCTCATCTGACAGTGCCAGGCCTGAAAAGGCATCAGCTGATGGACCCTGTGGAGAACCTGCTGGAGGACAGGATGTGTCTGACACACGATAAACTGCTGGAGCTGTTGTAAAGCCGACGAGCTAGATTCAACAGATGATCCAGAAGAGCGACTGAGGTTGGGGATCAGGCTCAGTGTAGACTCCAGTGAGACATTGCAGACAGAGAAATAGAAGGTGTTCAGACCTTATACTGAAGGAGTCTGTTGTTGAGAGAAGTCGAACTGAATTCATCAAGACCATCAAGAGCAGCAAGAACAACAAGTATGAGCTGAGAACTTCATCAAAGAGCTGGAACAGAAATCTCTGAGCTGAAGAAGCTCTGAAAAGGGTGGAGCAACTCTCCTCTCTGAAGACCACCTCCACCTCCTCCAGAGCTTCTCATCCCTGAACACTGCTCCACCCACCAAGGACTGGACAGACGTCAGTATCCGTCCTCCATCTTACGCGCAGGGAGTGTGGTGAGAGCTGTGAATGACCTGGAGATGATGCTCAGTAAACAGATGAAGAAGCTGTTTGAAGCAGAGCTGAAGAAGGTCCAGCAGTATGCAGTGGATGTGACACTGGATCCTGATATAGTCCATCCTAAAGCCACCCAGTCTGATGCTAAACAACAGGTAAATGAGTGTGATGCCTGTAGATGTGTCTTATCACAGCAGGGTTTCACCTCAGGAAGCTTTTATTTCGAGGTTCAGGTTAAAAAGTGGTCTACGTAGACTGTCACCAGAAAGTCAAGCATTGAGAGACAAATCATACTGAGCCCCAACGGAGGTTACTGACTGTATGTTTGAAGCGCCATGGGTACTTTGCTCCTGCTGAACCATCAGTCCGTCTCTCCCTAAAGTCGAAGCCTGAGAAGGTGGGCATGTTTGTGGATTATGAGGAGGGTCTGGTCTCCTTTTATGATGCTGATACTGCAGCTCTTATCTACTCCTTCACTGGCTGCTCCTTCACTGACAAACTCTACCCATTCTTCAGTCCCTGTCCAAATAATGGTATTATATAATAATGGTACCATACTTGATGCCCATTACTATTTGCACTCTGACACACACTTGCACTTTATGTAAAATGTTTGTTGTTTAAATAATCTGTATATTGCTTGAATATTGTAGATGGTGTATATTGTGTATATTGTGTACTGTATGTACATTGTCTGTATTGCTTGGGAGTCACCATTGGCCAGAACCAAATTCCTTGTGTAGGTTAACGTACTGAGTAAATTTGATTCTGATTCTAATTCTGATGCTGATTTTAACAAACAGCTAAAACTAATTTACTTACTTTTCCCTTGATGGTATTCATGAGTTTTGAAATTATTATAAAATCACATATTAAAAATGTATTTACAGTAAGTTAAGATGAATTTACTGAACTAGCTAATTACATCAAATGCATTAAAAAGGTGAGGAAAAAACAAGAACATGTTTTATTTATATATTTTACGTTTGCCATTTGATTGCAAAAAACATGGTGTAACATAATCAAAAAGGTTTTTATTAATTTTCACGTAAGGTCAGTCACAGTAATTAAAGGTATAATAGGTAACTTTTCCAAAAAAAAAAGTCTAAAAACGACTAATGTTATATACTTTGTTGAGTTGTATTCTTACATTATTCCAAATGTTTCCAGCAATTTCAATCATAGAAAAATCTTAATTTTAATCAAGGTACTGGTCTATTTCAGTTGGTTGCGTGTCAAAGGTGTCATATCCCCTTTGCACATGCATCAGCGTTTTGCCAGAAGTATCAAAATTGACTTGAAATCCAGTTTTAAGCTTAATTTTTAAGATACACTTTTTAGATCTTGGTGGATTTTAACTACGTATTTTAACCGGATGGAAGATTTTAGTCATCAGACGTCTGGATATAGTTATCAGAAAAACAAAATACCACTACTACTGACGATAATAATAATAACAATAACAATAATGACACCCCTCTCAATAAATTTCCAATCAAATTTCATCTAATTTCAAATACTATGCATGAGGTAATTTATTGTACTGTAATTTTTTTAAATGTTCAATTATGTCGGGGTTAGGGTTATGTAAACTAGTGTTTGTAATGAATAAGTGACAGCTGGACACCCTCTAGTGGCATCTATCACAAACTGCAGCATGAAGCCAAATGAGGACAAGCTCCCATTAATTATCTGATACTGAAACTAATGAAATTAATTCAGGAGAGCAATAAACTCTACGTTACTTTCAGGCAATAAAACCTCAGCAATAAAACCTCTCCTACAGAGCTGCACTGAAATATGAGGAGAGTCTTGACGTCACATTTCCTGAAATGAAAGTGAAAGTTTATCGGAGCAACAGCAGAGCTGCAGCCGAGACAATAATCTGTTTCTCTCTGAAGAAAAATTAAACTGAATCCATCAACAGCAGAGTCTGAGACAAACACTGGTGAGTGCAGCTGATGATATTTAATGTCTTTTAAATAGCCATTGAGCATAACTCTCGATACTCTTCGTTGATACTATTCTGATCTTAATTTTATATATTTGGTGAAAACCTCCTCAGTTCAATTATAAATGAATAACCAATTGTTTCTTTTGTCACGGTGTAAATGATAGTGATTTTCTCTAACAGTAGTTCTTACAGTACATTTCTCTTATTGTCCTGAGGTGGGGCCTGATCAATGATGGTTTCTTCTGGTTTGTTTTCATTTCTCAGTGAATATATGTCTGCTGCAGCTATATATGACGAGATTAATTGCTCCATCTGTCTGAGATGTCTTCACTGATCGATTGCCTGGTTGCTGTGGTATCTGCCGGTAACTGTAAAGGTTTTTCAACACTGAGACTGGTCAATAACATCTCTGGTTAACAGTTGAAATTGATCTGAAAAGCCAGCAGCAGCAGCTCAAGACAACAAAGCTGCCAGTCTGCGAAGCGTCTGTACTGGAACCAGCTACGGCTCTGGTCTGGTTTGTCCTGACTCTGAACCGCGCGTTTTCGTCGTGATGTCAGGCCTGAAGAAAAGGCATCAACTGATGGACCCTGTAGAACCGGATCTTCTGACACGACAACTTCTGGACCGATGAACGTATGCCGTGCTCTGCTCTGTTTCAGACAAATTATTCTCTGGGAGAAGGCGGAAGCTGGGAAGACGGGGCTGTAACTCAGCAGATGATCCAGAAAGACGACTGATTCGAGTCGGCAGTTGGGTGAACTCGTTGATTGCAGACGGAAGCGGCAGATTGTTCAATTCTTGCCTCTGAAGGAGTCTGTTGAGAAGTCGAACTGATTAAATCAGGAACCATCAGGCGCTGAGAACAACAGGCTGAACTATAAAGGCTGAACAAAATCTGTTGGAGAAGAGAAGCTCTGAGGTGGAGCAGCCACATTCTGAAGGCTACTTCCACCTCATCAGCTTTCTCCCACAGTTTCTATTTCACTGCTCTCCACCCACTAAGGACTTGTGGTATCTCCCATCTTGTAGGAGTGTGAGAGCTTTGAATCAGGTGGTACTCCAGTGGGCTGGTCAAGAAGTTGTTTGAGGTGGCAGAAGAAGGTCCAGCAGTATGCAGTGGATGTGACACTGGATCCTGATATGATCATCTCGGACACCCAGTTGACTGATGCTGCTGAGTGTGTCTTGTCAAACAGGGTTTGCCTGGGAAGATTTTTGAGAGTTCAGGTTAAAGTAGTGCAAGCTGGACTGTGGCGATTGGCTAGAGGAGTCCAGCATGAGAGACAGTGCAGACTGTATGTACTGTCTACAGACCAGTCCGTCTCTGAAGTCAAAGCCCAGGAAGGTGGGGGTGTTTTGTGAATTATAAAGGAGGAGGGTCTGGTCTCCTTTTATGATGTTGATACTGCAGCTCTTATTTACTCTTACTGGCTGTCCTTCACTGACAAACTCTACATTCTGTCCCGGATAATCAAAGTCACCTACTAGAATGGGTTGTATATAATGGTTCCTTATTAGATTCAGAAAAGTTCAACCTTATATCATGTGGCATTATATATCGCCTTCTCCATTCTATGCAATAAATATATATGCCATTGACATAATCATTAATTCAAATCTAATGCAGTCTAGTTGTTGTTTCTATACAAGCTAATCTTTAGCTGTTAAAAATTACAAAAAATGTAGCGGGATAAAGCTTGTGCAGAAATCATTACATACCTAGGTGGTCAGTTCAAACCTTTGATTGTTGTGTACTATATAAAGTGTTGGGCACAAAATACTTATGATCAACAGAATTTTATTCGGCTTTCTCAATGGTGTGGTTGTGAAAAAAGTAAAACCTAATGGAAAAATCTTTGATGGTTTTGCTCTGGTATTAGTTTAAACATAGTTCTATCTTTCTAGTGTTGCCATTCAAACAGTTATATTGATTTTGATTGTCTCTTAGTATATCAATTATGTGGTGTGGATATAAGTTCATTTATTAAATTATGTGATAATTCAGACTAGATGTTTGTTGAGATTAAGTAGGAACTGAGGTCGCCATCTAGTGGGTTTATCAGAAACTGCAGCTGGAGGCCACACAAGGACATTCTGTGTTTCTGAAATATAGACCCAGTTGAAGTACACACAATTATTGTCATCATGTGTGCAAAACCTTATGATTCTTGTGAAGTCTTTGATTTTCCTTTTCTCAGTGTGGGATCAGGTGGTTAATCTTTTTGGTTTTCTTTTATCCACTTCTTTGACTTGCTAGAAAATCTTGTGGTTATTGATGCTAATGACAAAGTGATTCTTGTGTAAGGGTTTTTGGGTTTTCTCAAGGTAGTTTAATCTTCATGTCATATCAAATTCAAGGTTCGGAAGTTGATTTATTAACTGTGTCTGAAGTGGGAAACATTACAGAAACGGAAAATCAACAGATACACAAGATGATAAATAATTCCATTGACGACCTTCAAAGTCACAAAGTTACATGATGGGCAATCTGGCTGTGCATTTGAATACAAGACATGAAGTCCAGAGACTACTGTGGCTACGAAGGCTTGGAGATCTGGCCTACAATCTGGACATTGGGACAAATGATTATAGCTGTTATGGTCCATGTCAACCGATGTGCAGTTACATTTCTAGGTGTCAGGTATGATTCTGCATTTCATACCAGAGCTAATTTGGTGTTCAATACTTAATTAGTATGAGACAGATTCTACTCTCCGGTGGCCCAGGTTCAAAACTGGTCTGGGCCCTTTGCAAACTGTCCTGCATGCTGCTCCTGTCTGGCAGGTTTGCAAACTGTCGTTTGCAACACTGTGATGTGTCTGTCTGTGGCTGTTTTACGGTCTTCTGAGGTCAATGATCTGATCAGGTCCAGTCTATACATTATATTATTTATATATCTCCTTTGTATCCTATCTAATGTCATCTAATCTATTCACAACAAAAGTACAATCACTGCCTGTTCAAACTTTAAAATAATAAAAAATATGTGCAGAAACATTTACTTGTCAGTGTTATTGTTCAATTGTGGTGCTGGTTCATTTTAATTACCAACCACACTTTATGAATCCAACAAAATGTTCTAATCTTATATTGTAATTTTACTGAAATGAATTAAACCCAGTGGAAGAATCTTTGATGGTATTATTCTGGATTGTTTTGTGATATCTTATAGTCCATCTTTAATCCTTTCATGTCTTATAACCATTAAAGTTTCTCAATTATGATGTCGCCAATTTTAATATATCTTCCAGTTATTGCTGTTCTTATATCTGTTTGTGCTCTCAGTCATGCAGGATCAACAATATTTAGACCAGACGAAAATGATCGGTCGGTGTCTGGATAAAGTCAGGATGAGTTGACTGCAGATAGAAACAGTGTAACGTCATCAACAGGCACTGGACATGGATTGTTCAACAGGCAAAGAGCAGGTGCGTCAATAAACAAACACACTGTTGGTGAACTCTGTCGGTGGGAGGAGAGAGGATCGCTGGTGGTTGGAGGGTGGGCTTCAGAGGTGGAGGTCACTGGGACCCAGGAGATCGAGACGTTGAGGATCAGTGAGTTCTCTCATGGGACGGTCAGGTTGATCCTCATAATGTTCAGAACACCCATTAGAGGTACAAAGTAAAACATGGGCTCCTCAGCTTTGAAAAAGTGAAATGAGGTTTTGAACATAAATGGAAAGCCATCATTTTTCTTTTTCTTCTTCATAATGTGATCAGTCAGAAATCTGTCACATAAAGAAAAGATGGTAAGACTCGTACGAAACTCAGGCGAGCAGTGAAACTGTTTGGTGTTTTCGATGGGCTGGGTCGCAAATCACATTCCTCAAATGAAAGTGAAAGTTTGTCAGGCGACAGCGGAAGGCTGCAGCCGAGACAGCAGGGAACCTCTGTTTTGTGTCTGAGAGGAGAATTTAAGTAGATCATCAACGGTCGGGCAAACACCGTGATGGCTGATGATATTACTCTATTTGAAACGATAAACATCAACAACTTCTGGTTGACTCTGGATGACTGAGTCCTTTCTAAACAAGATTAATAAGTGCTTCAGTTTCAGTTGAAATTCCTTCAATAGACATTGTGCTGGACAGCTTACCTATGGATCTGAATTCTGTTCAGAGGATGGATCAATTCTGTCGCTGTTAATCAGATCTTGACTGGATTCTTCTAGTTATTCTTGATGATATGGTCATTTTAGATCATTGCAGTTCTTTATATTTCACTGTTTTATGGAGCTTTTGGCTAACAAAGTCATCTATTAATGATATTATTTCAAAAATGACTGAACAATAGATATGATGTTGTTCTCATTGGATGTGACCCATGTTGATTCTGTTTGTTTATAATTACTGATTCAGTTGCTAGTTATCAAACTGCTCTACATCATAAATAGCACTGCTGATATCGATGTGGTTCAATAAATTGTCTTCTAATTCATGATAGTTCTTATAATTTGTTTATTAGTAATACATCTAATAGTCATTGGTTTTGTTTTCATTTCATCCTCAGGATACTGTCTCTTGAGATCAGGTTCTGTCATCATTCGATCAGCCCAGACAGTGTCCTGCTGGATGTCCCAGCTGGGGTTTTCTTGTTGAGGACAATGCCATCTCAGGATGGCTGTTCAGTTCAGAGTCAGATTAACAAGCCTGAGCCATGGCTGCCCTAGAGCAGGAGGAGATCTGGACCAAACTGAGGCAGTCCTGTCTGGTGTGTCTGACCTCCTACTGTGAGACTCACCTGGAGCCTCATCTGGTGCCAGGCACACAGACGCCGTGAGACCCTGCTGGAGGAGAACCTGGAGGACAGGATGTATACAGAAGCCACGATAAACTACTGGGCTGTTATAGACCGACCAGACATGTGTCTGCATGCTCTACCTAATATTTTGAACCACAGGACCGCGGTTGTTCCTCTGAAAGAAAGAATGTGCGAAAGGCAGGCTGAGACATTAAAATTCAACAGATGATCAGAAGGAAGCGACTGATTTAAAGGTCAGAGCTCAGTGGAGCTCAGTGAGAGATTGCAGACAAGCCATGAAGGTGTTCAGGTCTTCCTGTCAGAAGGAGGTCTGTTGAGGAAGTCAGACTGAATTCATCAAGACCATCAAGAGCAGCAAGAACAACAGAAACAGGCGGGCTTCGTCGAGCTGGACGAAATCTGACTGAGCTCTGAGGTGGGCAGCTCTCACTCTCTGAAGATACTCTCCAGGCTGCCATCACAGGCACGCCACTGAGGCTGGACAGGCGTCAGTATCATTCTCCATCACGCCGGGAGTGGTGAAACTTTTGACCAGCGGAGAAAACCTGGCGGGGCAGGTGACTGGTGACCAGGAAAGAAAGTTCAGCGGTATGCGGTGGATGGCTGGATCCTGATATGGTCATCTAAAACCGCCGGTCATTCAACATGATGAGTGCGGTACCTGATGTCACAACGGGGCTTCCGCTGGGAAGGTGCCTTCAGGATGGGGTTAAAGTGGTCTCGTGGACTGTGGGGTCACTGATCCCAACATGAAACAGAAATCACACATTGGTTTGGACTGTATAATACGACTTGTTGTTTATGAACATCATTGACTCTCCTCTGAAGTCAAAGCCCAAGAGGGTGGAGGGTGTTGCGGTTCTAAGGGATGATCTCTTTATGGCTGATGCAAACATGGTTTGCTCTTTTACTGGCTGCTCTTCACTGGTCGCTCTCTTATTCTTCAAATTCCTGTGTCAATGATTAAGTCTGCTTCAATGGCAACTTTAAAGCTTCTTTTAACTTCTGTCTTGACTCCACTAGTAGTAACGTAAATCTTTTTAAATTCATGGCCTATCTGGTCTCGGGGTTTTTGTGTTGCTTCTGCTGCAGTGTCTCTTCTGCATCTTATTGCACTCTGCCAGGACATCTTCACCTGCCTGGGCAAATAGTATCAGGATTTATCGTCTTTTGTTTGACATTAACATCAAAATATTAAGGCTGCTCATTCTTTAATCATTTCATTATAATGATATATATAAAGTGTGGTTCATAGTACAGTCAATGATTTTGTTATTATTATGAATATTAATTAATCATGAAGAATCTTGATATCATGTTCAGGTCAGTGGAGAGGGTGCAGTTTATGTGGTTTTTGTTTATTTTGAATGTGTTATATATTACTGACTTTGTTCATGATATTGGTGGACTTTTGATAGGTTGGTCATAGTTATTGGAATGTTTTATGATTAATCTTGACAGATAATGATCTTTGTCCTATTTCTGCTCATATAATTTCTCCTTTACCTGTTATCTGTGTTTTATTAATTATTTCAGACTAAGATTTATTGGTTCATTATGGTGGATCATGCCTGTTAACCCCATTATTGTCTGTGGGCTAATTTTCAATGTACATGTCTGTAATTATATATGGGTTGATATTATCATTATTATATAATTAATTATCAATGCTATGCAGGTGGAAGTTCAGTTCATTGTGCCTGGGCATCATCTAAATTGCGTGCATGTTTTCCAGGCTGGTGCACGTGCACCAATGACCAGGAGTCCTTGGCTGAGTCATGCCAGTTCTGGTCCTGAGGTTTTAAAATGAGCTGGATAGTTATCTCAGCCACAGTAAGTACGGATCTTTTCGTGCCAACTGGTTGGTTTCAGACCAGGTCTCACCCTTGATGGGCTCATAGCGGATACTAGTGTTTTTAGGTCACATTGGTGTGTGAGTTGGCTGGCTCCAGTGGTATTTTAACAGGTCCTCTAAAACATACAATTCAAGTTGTGTGGTTTTAGTATTATCGCCTAATATAGTGATATAACATAGATTTAACTCGTTTCTTTTTGATCTTGAAGGCCGTATTTAAACAAATTCATTTGAAAACATATTATGGAATCAGTGTTCAGTTTCTTTGACAACAATATACACATTGAGATGATGATATTTGTGTGTGCCACGGTCAAATGTCTCTACCCAACAGTGATCTTGATCAAACGTTTCAGTTTCTCTCCTGATCTTAGCATATAGCTGATTAGAAATTTTGCTCTTATTGTGATTATTAAGAGCTCAACATCGCGTCGTCTCGTTTTAAAAGCGATCACGTATTTCTTCTTTAAAGGTATGATCTGCAGGATCTCATATTAAGTGCCTCTCTTTAATAGACCAGTTCAGTACCCATTGAATGACGGGTTGTGATATGCAAATGACTCAGCTCATGGTCATTGGGCAATCTTTCAGATCATGAATGTGTTTTATTTTGCTAGCAATCTTTTTGTGATCAGCAAAAGTTAGATTCTCAAAAATAATCAAAATAAAAAGTATCAGTTTTAAACATTTGACAATAAAATGTATATATGGTCATGGTTGTAATTTCGTGTTGTTTTATTTGATCTGTAGTGTGAAGGGTGGGTGATATGTGATGATGAAGACTGGTTCCCGGCAGGGCACTGGATTGGGCAGTCAGTCATTGCTATCAGTGGTTTAATGGTTGATTTGGATATGTGGTGATTGACAACAGACGAGCTTTAGGTTAAACCAATTTAAAATCAGGTGAGAGATTGGATGTTTGTGGTTTGGTCTGTTCATTCTGGTTCTGTAGTGTTTTGGTTTGGTTCAGTTTATAATTGTTTATTCTTCCCTACTCTTGATTCTAGCTCATCAGAACCTCTGAGCAGTAGGCAGGCTGTAATCTTATCACCTGGTTTCATTAGCCGACGTGTTTCGATTGACTTTGGCCCATGTTTCATGGTGTGGGCCTTTATGGAAACTGGACAAATATTATGCGTGTTTTCTTGCTAGTGGAATAATTATTGAAATTTCAGTGTTTCACATTAAATATGATCATTGATCACCTCCTGGTTCAAGTCTTAAAACTAAAACAGACTTTTATTTTGTAGTATCAGGTTAGTCTTCATCAGCGTCTTATCACGCCCAGGCTGCTGTATTAAAAGCTCCTGCAGTCGATGCAGGCGTCACGATCGTGACCGGTCCGGTATTTGT
>BRZM01001681.1:95021-117124 GCA_033238685.1 Lates japonicus | reverse complement strand
ATCACATGCATGTTTGTACCACGACTTTGTGCAGAAACATGTTATGGAATCAGGTAACGTTAGTTAGTTTTCACTATGAATTGTAAACAATATGTCACATTGAGATGAGTGAGCATTGTGCCACGGTCAAATGTCTCATTGACAAGTGATGAACAAAACGATTTTCAGTTTCTCTCCTATAAATTAGTGTTAGTACGTTAGTTAGCCAGCGAGGTTACCTAACTCTTCATGTAGTTTATGTCAGAAGCTCCAGCACCTAGGTAAAGTCGTGCCACGTCTCCTCAGTTTTAAAAGCGTACAGTCATATATTTATCGCATTATCTCCCTTTAGTGAGGGCTGTGTCTATTGTCACCTGTCTACAGAGTTCATATTCCTGTGCGAAAGTGTGCCTCTAGTTAACCAGCCAGGCTGAAGAGCTGCTGTCTGACACCTCGACACTGACAGAGCTGAGCACAGTTTGCACCCACCGCAGTGGTAGTTGCTGTGTCATGTAGAAGTAGTGACCAAAGCTCCAGGCAGTCAACGCCAAATAAATCTTTATCGGGGATCATAGTACGTACGATGACCAATAATCTTTAACATCAGCAAAGAATTAAAGTTCTACCTTAAAATAAATTGTAAATAAATGTCAGTTTAATATTTTCGATAAAACAAATGTTTATATATATATTTGGATATAATTGCTAGTTTGTATAATTATTCCAGCTGTCTCGGCTTTCAACCCCAGTCTGCAGTAGAAGGTAAGATATGTCCAGATGAATGAAGGAGTCGAGGTTTCCATAGAACACTGGACCGTAAACTAGACGATCAAAATACCCACCTGTCAGTGGTTTAATGTCAGGCTGATTGGTGATGAGAAATATAACTGAACAAGGAAACTTTAGAGGTTTGTACCAAATTTAGAAAAACTGTGCGAGAAACAACACAGTTTCTTTTATGCTGTGGGAGGAGGAGTGAACTATTTTGATGAGTCTGACTGCTGTGAGCTGCTGGGTTCACCTGGGGCCCGTTCAGTGTTTCTTTAGTTTCAGCCAGTCACTGATTTCTTGCTTGTTTTCAAAGGAGCCACCAGCTGCTCCCAACTGCACGAGCCGTGCCCCGTCCTGTCAGAAACCTATGCTGACAAAAGCAGCAAGAAGACCACTGGTACCCGGTCACCCAGTTTCGCTAGCGATCAAGTTCAATTCAAACTTGTATTACTAAATTGTTGGAACCTTGTTGAAGCTGGAACCGACATCTTAATGCAATATTTTCTGCTATAGTGGGAATAATAAACCATAATTAGTTGGGGTACTCCAGTGGTTATCACAATAAAACCATGGGATTCAGGCTAAGCACCTCCAAGTCTTTAAGTCTTAAAACTAAATAGACTTTTTATTTGTATCTAGGTTAATGCCCTTATCCCCCAGATCGCCCTATCTGTGAGCTGCTGTGATAAAACTCCTTCCTTCTGCAGTCGGCGCAGACGTCACAGTCGGCTCAGTCCAGGGCGGCCACGCCCGCCCATATCAGCATAGCCGGCTCATAAACCTCCTGACACCTTACTGATACAACAGCACGCTGGTACATATAGAAACACAGACCGAAATATGCCTTTGACAGACAGTGTGTGTTGAGAACTCACGCCTGTGGAACTTGTCTGAACGCTTCTGCTGTATCCCTCAAGGTAAATAAACTTCTCTCCTTCCTGGTCACATTATTCCTCCGCTCACCGATGACAGTCATCGCTGTGAGTGTGATATCTTATTGTGTGTGTGCAGGCTCTGCTGAACAAACTCCCACTCCGTGCCCCACCTGGCTCACTTGCAAGACTTTGGTGCAAACAGAGGGCATCGAAAGTAAGCTTCCTACTTGACTTAAACAGTTTGGAACTTCTGCAGCTCAGTCCTGATGCCTTTTTACAAATATCTGTCACAATGTCAGAAAATAGAGAAGGTCAGTCTTAGGTTTGAGCTTCAGTTGAGGTCTTCCAGGTTACTGTTTCTTTGTCCAACTAACAAAGTCTTTTAAACCTAGCATTTTCGTCATTATGATGGAAGTATGAAACGTAGAAATCTTCATTCATAGAAGTTACAAACAGTGCTTTGCCTTGCCATTTTATTCAATTTTACTTCAGATTATTAACTGATTATTAAAATAGCTGCTGGTTCAGTCTCTAGTTTGTCAGTTTCAGGCATCTGCTGAACCTGAGAAGAGATGATACCAGAAGAGCTTGAGTTGAAAGCTGGACTGGAGGAATGTGACATTATTCAAATAGAAACAAAGTCAGACCTCCCTCTCTGTCTCTTCACTCACGTCTAATACCAAACTGATTGATAAACAGTGACATTTGCCCCTGCAGGTGAATCTATGCCTCATGGCTTGGAGGCACTGGTAAGAACTCAGGTGACGCCACAGTGGCCGATTTGCAGCGGCAGGTCTTCGTCAACACTGCGAACATCCTCACGCCACCGGGCCTCCGAGGTCAATGCCCTCCCGGGATCCAGGTACAGCCTAAAGATAATTCCTATCTACCCCTGAATACTTTTGTTTTAAAACCCACAGTTTTCAAACTAAACGGACCAGCAGCTTGCCAGTCTCTCATTTCAGGGACCTTGAAACTGCAGGAGTAGAGTCTTTGAAAACTGAAACACATCAGTGGGATGGAGCCTGGACACCGTGAGGCCTCCCAATGCATTCTACCACACAGAAGCAGGTGTCGAGACCCACTGCACAGACATAACCCTAGTAGTCACGTTAGGTTTCTGTGCATTCCAGTTTCATGTATCACAGCCTTTCTAGGCCTGAAAAGAAAACAACTTTCTCCATTGAACATCATCCAGGTTTCTAAACAACAGAGCATTTGGAACATTAGCAGTGATTTGAACCCTGACCTTTCAAACCATGAACCTTGAAATTAGTAACCCATCTATTCCTCTGAAGTGAACACTGGTTTCAATCTACTCACAAATACGAAATTGTGACGGAACAGCATGAGATACCATACAAAATTACTTGGATATGTTTTCTCAATCAATACAAACATCAAGCAATCCTGTCTACGTACGCAGAACAGGTGGGCTCACGTTAAAATGATAATTCCGTGTATCACCAGAGCAGCTACACCCAGATTATTTTGAATGGCTGACTACTTAGCACTGTTAAAACCAAAGAAAATGAAATGAATAAGTCGTTTAAGGGCCCATGTCTGTGTATTGTTTTATTTTTAGATCCATGGAGGAAACCGCCAGGTCGCCCACAGGAGCCTGTGGTCCCGAAAGCAGGCGCCAGAGGAGCTGATTGTTATTGAGCTGGAAAACACCTGAGGGAGCTACCGCACGCCCAGTCTCATTCAATCCAGAAACAGTTAGCATGTTGGGATATCCACTACTGTTTTAATTCCCATCCCAGGTCAGTGTGGGCAGCGCCTGGGCCTGAAAGTCACAGCCTGGAGTTCTGGGCCACGCCTGGCTGTATGGGGCACGACATGGAGATCTCCAAGAACTCCAGCTATCCTGTGTAGCAGGGGCCCAAGTTCAAGCCTCTCAGCAACTAAAGTCATGGGAGCTACCAGAGGCCTGACGGAGATCGATGTGGCGGAGCGAAACGCCTCCCAGGCCCTCAGATCCGCCCAGAGATCAGGTTTGGATGATGCTTTGACTTCCAGTGCTGTCACTTGGGTTGGTGTCAGGTGAGGCGGCAACGGAGGGTGAACGAATTCCTGACGTATGCTAGTCCATCGCAGAAGACCTTTCACCCATAGAACCTGGGTCTGACTCCCACGGCACGAGCTGACAACAGGGGTTTTATCCCCATCAACAACCGCCTGACCAGTAAAAATCAGGCAATTTGGGACAGAAAATACTTCATTCTCACTGCCTGTACTGAGTCACAGGAAATAGTTTGAGAGAAGCTAACAACCACAACTGCACAACGGAGTGACAGCCTGGTCGGAAATATTTATTCACCATGTTGTTCATCCATCCGTCCCATTCTCATGAGCAATATATCCGGAAAGCCCGAGGAATTCTCTCACTTAAGCATATGCTGAGCTGGACCCATGAGGAACTGATTGAAATTAAAATCAAGGCAAAAGAAAAAATTTATTATAGAAGTCTTTGAAATACTGCAATTCGCGATATTAATCTTAATTACATGGAGAGAAAAGGTGAAAGCTGCCTGCTCAGCAAACCTGGGGCATCCACTCCTTCAACAAGACTTTTCACTGACTGTTCCGTGTTTTCTCTCCTCCTTCAGTATTTATGCGATCGGTGATGTGGTTGCCAGGAGCCGATGCTGGCCCACAAGGCCGAGGACGAGGGTACTATCTATGGAGGGCAAGGCCGTACTGCAGCACACGATTCACATATCCAGTGCCCTCCGCCATTCATATTAGACAACCCCAGGCCTGGGTTGGCAAGACAGAGGAGCAGCTCAAAGAGGAGGTGAGAGGAGGAGGTGATGATGAAGAGGAGGGTGATGGCGTAATGACAGGAGGTGTTTTTCAGCCTCCCTCTGCTCCTTCTGTTCCTCAGGTCGTCCCCTACAGAGTCGGAAAGTTCCCCTTCGCAGCCAACAGCCGAGCCAAGACCAACGCCGACACCGACGGCATGGTGAAGAGATCCCAAGAGATGTATAGATGTTGAAAGCATATCCCTGATCTGGGTGAGCTGCATTACCTATAGACTGGTCATGTGACTGACTGTGAAATAATCTAATCAGTCCTCTGATATCAAACCCTGTGCGTCTCCTGCAGGGAGCAGGAGAGATGATCAACGAAGCTGCTTTGGCCATGGAGTACGGAGCTTCCTGTGAGGACGTCGCCAGAGTCTGCCACGCCCACCCTGCATATGTAACACACACACTAACACACACAGTGATCAACCACAACATTAAACCACTGACAGGTGATGTTAATAACATTGATCACCTTGTTACAGTCCAGTGTTCTGCTGGGAAACCATGAGTCCTCACATTCGTCTGTTTTGGTGGGAGGTGGTTTTAATGTTGTGGCTGATCAGTGTACAATATGATACAAAAAGGAAAATCCAAGGCGACTTTGGCAAAAAAGTTAAAAGCCTTTTATTTATTTTCCTTCTGAGCTGACTAATGGCCTTCTTGTTTGTGCCGCTGCACAAGGGCTGTTACTCTGCTCTTTGACGATTTTGTGAATTTCAGCAGAAACAGCTATCTGAATAAAGGCCTTTTAACTTTTTTGCCAGAAGAGTGCTTTTGAAGTTTTGTGTCCCCCACCAAAGACCAAAAACAAAATTCTTTACTGGTTAAAACACACGTACTGAAATGAAACCTCTCCTCTCCTCCCCCTCTCAGACGGTGTCAGAGGCCTTCAGAGAAGCAAACCTGGCCGCCTCCTTTGGCAAAGCCATCAACTTCTGATGCTCCAGCCACTGTCGCACCTTCAGTGTAAATAACAGAGGAGAAACAGGAAGTTTTGTGTGTCTGCGTCTGAACCTTCATCCAACCAACCCCGGCAGAGATCCTCTGTGCACATCAACACTGTACCACATTTAGTTCTAATGTTATTTAAATGTTCTGAGCAAAACAATAAAGGGGGTTTGGGCGGTAAATGAAACACTGACTGCAGATCAGTCTTTTCTGTTTCCCAACCTATACAGCACTTATTTACAGGACATAGAGATATAAATATTGTTCTTGGCCAGCAGGGGGGGTGGCTGTAGGTTTGTCTTGTAAAAGAAGAAGAGAGTGTTTTTGTTTTTTTCTGTTTTTTACAGTGTGAAACAATTCACCACAACAGACTTGAGGAGTCGTCAGGGCAGGAAACTGGAGCTGGATCCAGAGTTGAGTTTTAAAGGTTAAATCCACTTGTGAAGTCGCTGTTTGTGGGTCAAAACCTCCAGACCCTCCCCACTGAAATCAGCAGATTAATATTGTTTTATTTATTTAACCAGTTAGAAGACAACTGCAGAAAAAAACAGACGAAACAACACAAGAACAAAACAAATCAGTTGTGTAGGGAAGGTTTTTAAAGTCCAGAGTCTTCAAACACATTTAACTGCCTTTTAATAAGTAAAATCTAGCTCCAGAAAAAGCCAAGAATTAAGATGAGAAATCTTTAAGAACACAGTCTTTTACTACGTCAAATGTTTCTGCAGAGAAAACAGCAGATTTCTGTGGATTTATCCTTTTTTTTTTTTTTTTTTAAGTTCAGTATAAATTTATTTTGGTAGAGGAGCTGTTGATAGTTAAACTGTTTCCTGCTCTGATCACTTCACTGTGATTGGCTCTGGCCTGTTCTTGCTTATCTCACCATTTAAATCAATAAATGCAGTATCCATGAAATAAAACTACAGTGTTTAACTTTACATTTACTGACAACTTCAGTTTGTTTTGTTCATGAAAACATTCTGTTGAGGTCTGAGTCCACTTCAATGATTTACTCTTGTGATGAGTTGCATTTTGGGATTGTTAGTAGAAAGTAGAGCTTCAAACATCAGGAGTGGAGGATTTACTGACCCATTTTATGTCGGAGAATAAAACCTGAAAATGTCTTGAGCTTGTGTTAAAACCGCAGACCTTATTTCAGACATTTAACCAGAAACACACTGACTTTGGGACGAGGGAACAGGAAGTGCTAACCGCTAACATGCTACTTACTTCCTGGTTTTAAGACTTGTTCGTGCAGCTCTCTTTTACAGTTCATCCTGAGGGGAGCATGAACGTCTGAACCAAATGTCTTGACAATCTATCAGATAGCTGATGAGATATTTCTCTAAAAACCATGAATGTTAGCCTGCTGGTGGCGCTAGAGGGAGAGTCACTGAAGTAGGTGGAGGGATCATCCTCTGGGAACCATGAATGTCTGCACCATTGTAATCCATTTACTAGAATAGAATCAAAAGTAAAACAATAAAACAGCTCTGATTAGGAACATTACAACAGCAGTCACTGTTTAACCTTGAAGGTTTGACTACACCTTAAATAAAGGAGCCACTTTACTCCATTCAGACGTATCAGTAAACAGACACATACTGTATTTGAATAACAGGTATTTTAGACTCCACCTCTGTTTGAACACTGACTACGCAGGTTACCTGTGTCACAGTGTGTTCAGCAGGTGTGGTGGCTGCTGCAGGTTGAAGTAGACATTCGTGAGGAGTTGAAGATGGCCGACTGAAAGTTCAACAGCTCCAAAAAAACCCAGCAACAACATTTAACATTCAACAGCCGCCTGAACAATGAGAGGTTTAAATAGAAGGAAATAAAACGTCTGGACAGAGAAAGTCTCATCGTTCACTCAGGTACTGTTGTTTTCTCGTTATTATCCACAGTCACAGTTTCACTCTGTAAAAAAACACCATTAATTCATGGAGTTTTCTGTTTTCTGTTTGTGTGTCTGTTGATGTGAAACTGACTGAGTGTTTGAACTGTTGTTTGTGGTTGAGGACACTTTCACTGTTTCACTCGTCTGTTTGTTTTTGTTGTTTTCGTTTGTTCATCTTTTTCAGTTTGTTCTTTCCTCCTTTCTTACCTTTCTCTTTTTCCTTTCTTCCAAACTTTCCCTTTTTCCTCCTTTAAACCACTTTCTTTCTTCCTTGTCTTACCTCCTTTCTTTCGTCAACTCCTTTTCTCTTTGCTTTATTTTGCCTCATCTTTTTTAACCTCTTTTTACCCTCATTTCCCCCATACATCTCTTTCTTTCCTTGTTTCCTCCTTTTTTCTTCCCGCCATCCTTTTTTTCTCTCCTGTCTTTTTGCCTTATCTCTCTTCTTCCCTTCTTGCTCTTTTCTTTCTTCCTTTCTTTGTTCTTAGCACTCATTTTCTACAAAAAACACTTTTCAGTTTTTTTTCTCCGTTTCCAGCCTCATGTTCAGTGTATGTGATTAACTGATTAACTGGTTCAGTTCACTGACTGACTTGATTGATGGTGTCCAGCCCATCTGGACTTGTGTAACATTAAACTAGAACATCTTTATCAGCTGAGATCATCATGAGGTTCAGTTCCACAGAAACAATTCAACCAAAGATCCAGTTTAAGATGAAATAACCTGGGACTCTGTTTGAGTTACAGATGGGAAGATGCCAGATCCTTCGCAGAAAAGCTCAAGACATTTTTAGGTTTTATTCTCCGACATAAAATGGGTCAGTAAATCCCCCACTCCTGATGTTTGAAGTTTTTACGTGTCTTAAAAAAGGCGGTTGCTAACGAGTGTCTAAATGAGACTACAGAGGTTGTCGGGGACGTTAACATGAAAACCCATCTACTCACCAGTCCACCTTTACAGCCTCGTTGTGTTTCTACTCACGCTCTTTCAAACTCTCACTAACTTTCTAAGAAGAAAGGCTTTTGTAGAAGAGCTCAGAGCTAAATGAAATGACCAGTTGGAAGCTTAGTGGTGGAGACGTTGACGTCATGTGACCGTGGTGTAGTTGGTTTATAGCCTAACATTAGCTTTTTACTTCTGGAGATTGGATTTAGGCTTCAAACATCAGAACAGTGGTGTTCATCTGTGAAGATTATCTGATCAACTAAACCTGGAAGGATCAGAAACTTTAGTTGGTCACAGTTTATTTTCTGGAATAATCCAAAACACAATGAAAAAATCCCATTGGCTTTTTGTGGAGGGAACCAGGCTGATGCTAACTTTAGGGCTGATACAAACATGTACCACCTACCTGAACATCGTAGACCAAGCACATCTTCACATGCCTCCGTCTGAATTGTGGTCGCGGCTACACTTGGTTTACGTTCGGATCTTTAAGTAAAGATTTTGACTCTTGCTTTTGTGCCTCAGGCGAACAGAACAGAACAGGAAGTGAAGTCTCAGTGTTTGAGTAGACAAATAGATGTTTGGAAAGAGGCCGGACTCTCTGGGTTTTCCTGCTGATTACAGTGAAAACAGAGTGGATGTAGTTGGAGGGAGGAGACGTTTCCTCTCTTTAATCAAGCAGTTTTATGGTTGGTTTTTGGAAAAGTTCAGTCCCTCTGCTCGACTTCACTTCCTTCCTCAACTCTTTCTATTCTGAGCAACGCAGATCTAAAACTCCTCAGCCTCAGTCTGTCGTCTGTAGGGAACGAGCAAGGATGCCGACATTTCTTTAAAACTCCTCGTCAGTGAGTAAAATATTTCACTTGCAGCTTTAATCTGTGAGATGCTCCTGGTTTTTTGGAGACCAAAATGACGGCAGTTGTTTCACATTTAATACTAAAGATAGTGTCGACTGTCACATCATGTCATTATCTCTGAGTTTAATTGGTTTTGGAGGATCCTCCAGGTGTAACTGTTTCCTGTTGATTGATGATCACATGATTTGTCCTTTAAAAAGAGACCTCACTGCCGTCATACATGCAGGAAGTCAACAGCATTGGCAGCGTATTGATTACAAATAAATTTACACAACAAATCAACACATGGGATGATTCTTTTGCTGTTTGTCCAAGTGAAAACTTTTTTTGTGACTGAAGAAACACACCTGTTTCCTCTGACAACACCTGAAAACAATGTCTAGAAAGCTAAAAACTACAAAGCTGCAACAAGTCATGTTTTTGTAAACGGCACAAGATGTTTATGGAAATATTACTGCAAACTAATGACTGTAGCTTGTAAACCGCACACAGTGCAGTGGACTGTGGCATTTGTTTATTTATGTGAGGATTCATTTAAATCTTTGACCATAAGAGTGTGGATGTTAAATGTTGGGGGCTCGGTAACGAAAATAGAAGAAGGTGCAGTTATTTGCCTCCAGACCTGTTAACTTAATTGAGTTGATTCCTCAGTGTTGAAGCATTTACCGCTGTTATCAGTGTGAATCAGACTATGGGTTAATGTGCTGCTGCTGTTTGTTCATGGTGGAGGCCTACAGCTGGAATTCCACTCAGTCATGTCAGACAGAGTCTGACGACTGTAATGTTTGATTTTATACGTCAGCGTTGTTAGGAAACCTCCAAACTGCAGTTCAGGAAATTTCACCGACCAAAAATAGCAGGAAAGTGAATGGTTTTATGGCTTTTCTTTACCTTTTTCTAACAGCATGACATTTAATAACCAGGTGGTTGGATTATTTCCCTTTGTTGCTGACTATAAGTGACTGTTAGCCTTCAGAGGTTTGATCATGTTAACTCTGAAACACCATCCATTTATGCAGACTGTCCTCTGTCACAGTGTGAACTGCTCCACAACAGAGACATTTATTTATTTTATTCATTTAAATAAACTAAATTATTGTTCTGTTAGCGACCAACAGAAGCTAATGAACAAGCTCTGAACTGAGCTAACTCTTCGTTAGCAAGCTCATTGCACAGAGGGCTGTGCTCTTCCTCTTCAATGACTTCTAACTGAATAGTGTAAAATGGTGAACAAAATGTAAGGGCAGAGTGAGAATAGATCGGTGGAAAGAAAATAGAACTCCCTCACCTACAGCAGTTCAGAAATAATATTAACGCCGTGTCTTTCATTTTTACGTGGTTAAGTGGCCAAATCGTCATCCCTCAGATGACCAGTCATGTTAGCTGTGTAGCACTGCTCATTTATGGTGAATGTTTGTCACAATATAAACTGCCCCCCAACAGAGACATGATTTACAGACATACATTATTTAAATAAACTGTATGAATTAAACGTCCTGTTAGCAACCAAGGAAAGCTAACGAAACCAAGCTAACTCCTTGTCAGCAAGCTCAGAGGGCTGTACTCTTCACTTCAATGGCTTTTTAGTGAACAAAAAAAACTGTTTGTTTGTGTTATTGACTTTCAGTGGTAGACAAAGTATTTATGTCCATCTGCTCAGTAAAATTACTGTTTTTGTCAATGGAGTCTGGTATTGACTGTTTACCTCTCTGCCTTTGCTGGTGTATTGCACCACCAGTAATATCTCCCATGACCAATGAAAGACTCCCTTTCCCCCAGAGCTCTTCATCCTCTTCATCATGCCTACCATCCAGCAACCATTACCAAATGCATCTCATCCAATATCTAATGTATCAGCTTCAGTGGCTCCACCTGTCACCATCATCTCCACCACCTTCACCCCAACTAACAGCACAGTCGATCCAGTTGCTGCCGCCATCACCAACTTCTTCAATGACCTGCTGAACAAGATCCCCTGTAAGTCACCAGCTTCACCTTAACAACTCCTCTACCTCTCTACCTTTCCCACCCAAAGATATTAAATCCAAACATCTGGTTTGGTTTGACATATATTCGAAAATCCACGTATAATTATTTTGCTGTTTGACATGACAAAAAGAAGCAGCGAATCCTGTCATTTGACAAACTCAAATTATAGAACGTGCTGCAATTTTCCACAATCTTCACTTGAAAAGCAGGTGCCGACTGATATTCTGTCCATCACGAATCATTTCTGATCTAAGGGATGCTAACATAAAGGGAGGATTTGGTGACTGTAACCATGGAAGATTTCCATTTTATTTGTCTAGCTCAAACTGCTGAAGCCTCATACTGACTTCAGATAAACTTTTTTGAATATATTTTGTGTCCTATCACTTATATTGGCAGCCCAGTAGGATGGGATCTTTTAGATAATGGCCAGTATAAACAGGAGGAAGGATTACAGCAAGTAAAACCTGTTTTAATGTACACAAGGACATCTGACAGTTTTAAGACAGGCCTGAGAAACTGTGAACCACTCTTTTAATACAACAGTATCTTTGGTGTCTTGTGCATAACAAATAACTAACCATATACCCGTCTTGTCTTGTGCAGTGCCTCGATGGGCGGTCTACGCCATCTTTGCAGTTGGCGGCCTGCTGATTATCATCTGCTGTCTGTGCATCTGCATCAAGTGCTGCTGCAAAGGAAAAAAGAAGAACAAGAAGCAGAAGAAAAATGAGGCGATCAACCTGAAGGGGGTGAACGGGAAAACCACCACAGCTCTGGTGAGGCGATGTGAACCTGAGTCTCTCTCATAATACTAAAGAGACAGATATTTCCCTCAGGAGGTGCAGGAAACAAAAAACAGGTAAAAGAGAGGGAATACTGGACACGAACAGCGCTCCAAACTAATGGATGTGGCTATCTGCTTGTTAAGTCTGACGTCACAACAGATGAAAATATTGTTTCCTGGTCCAACTTCTCTGAGTCTCTCCTGTTTTCAAGATGCCACAGTGCTGTATCCCGTGTTGTTTGGATAGATCTGAGTCCAAAAAACAATTCAACTATTCACTCATTCTATTGCACAGAAAATGACTGACAACATGAAGATGTGGGCTGTTTTTACTAGCAGATGCTAACATTAGCTAGGTTAGCTTGCAACACGGGACACAGCACTGCTGCATATTAAAAGCACAAGAGCCTCAGAGAAGTTGGACCCAGAAACAGTATTTTTGTAGGCCGTGACATCAAGTGGAGAAGCGAATGTTTTGCTTACTGATTGTTTCGAGGGAATCAAATATGTTTAATTTAGCACCTACAGTAACTTATGCCTGTTTGGTATGTCTGTAAACAAAGGGTAGGGCATATTATTCTATAGACTATTAGTATGTACTACTACTATAATGTAGTTTGTTCTGACAGGTGTACTTGTTTGCATGAACGTGTCAGGGTTAGCCAACCTGATGTGTTTCCTGTGCTCTTACAGGTTCAGCCAGATGTGACGGACGTGGACTATGGATCGACCAAAAAGCAGAGAGGAAAACTGCTCTACTCTCTGGACTACAATGCCGCTCTGTCTGAGGTGGGTCAAACCACTGAGTGTCCATACTGTCCTCCACATGCAAGTCACTCAGGAATATTGATATATGCTTTGTTCGTGTGAGAATGGAGGCAGTGTTGCAAGCAAAGCAAAGTTTTAAGGGCACTAGCAGCTGTTAATGCAACAAACAGGACTTAATGGTAATATGGACGTTGTACCGGTTCGTTGTGGTGAAGGGAGCTAAGCCAGAAGACAGAGCTTTTTATTTACCAGTTGATCTACGTTCCAACTCTCACTTGTGGTCATTAGCTTTGGGTTGTGACTGAAAGAACAAGATCGTGGATACAAGTAGCCAAAATGAGCTTCCTCCATAAGATGTCTAGACTTGCCTTTCAAGAAAAGGTGAGGAGCTTGGAGATCTGGAGGGAGCTCGGAGTGGAGGAAGTGAATTTCTGATCAGGATCTTCCTGAGCACCTTACTTCAGAGGTTTTCCTGGCTTCATTTCACCACTTCACTGTCTGTGCTGCCAATTTCCTCATAAATGTTGAGCGCTCGTTCTTCTGTCTCGTTTGTTGTTATAAATCTCCACATTTGTGAAAAGAGGCATCAAGCCCCATCTTATGCATACACAGCAGTTACGAGTGAGTCACTAAAGTTCATTCATGACCTGTTTTCTGTTGGTCTTTACAGCTCACAGTCGGGATCAAACAAGCCGACAGCCTGAAGGCCATGGACCTGGGAGGAAGCTCGGACCCGTACGTCAAAGTCTACATCTGCCCCGAAAAATCCAAAACCTGCGAGACTAAAGTGTTCAGAAACACGCTGAACCCCGTCTTCAATGAACAGTTCAACTTCCAGGTTAGAAGTGGCTGTGATTTCATTCGATTAGATGAAGTTACTAAGTGTTTAAAAGTGGCTGATTAAAACACACTTTACATTTACATCTTTTACAGGCAATCTATAAAATACCTTCACCAGTGTCATTAGGAAAATTTTAGATGAAATGTGTTTTGGAGATATCAGTCCATTTTCACACATTACTTTTCTTCCTGTTTGTTGTGTTGCCATTGAATCTAAAGATTGGGGCGATCCCAAAAAAATCTTTTGCTTCTAACTCGAGCAATTTTTTCCTCAGATATCCAAGTCCACCCTCCTCAAGTCAACAGTGGTGATGAAGGTGTATGACTTCAACAGATTCTCCAAACACGAAATCATTGGCGAGTTTCGGGTGCAGCTCTGCAATGTCGACTGGAACCACGTCATTGAGGAATGGCAGGACCTCGCCGAGCCCGCCAAGTTTGAGGTAGAGGAGCAAAACTGAACGATTGAAGACAAAGACTTAAGGTTGCTTTCACACCTACCTTGTTTAGTCTGGACCTTCAAATTTTTCCGTTTGATTCCAACCAAAAAATCAGGTATGAAAGGTGCCTCAGACCATGGTCCAGGTAAAGGATCAAAATTTAGTCCAGCCAAAAGATGTGGTCTCAGTCTGAGTCAAACTTGACCACGGTTCGTTTTGTCTGCAGTGTGAAAACACTTTTTTGGATGGCTCAGACTTTCAAACCAGTTACAGGAAACTGAGGCTCATCACCCATTAAACAATAGAAGAAGAAAAATGACAGGAAGAGAAGTAAAAATGAGCCGTGAGATGCAGGACATGTAGGTAATGATGACAGGATGAAGGTTAAGTTCTTTTGTGTGCTCACAAACAGAGGAAAGATGAAATAACCCTAAAAACATCAGAATAAAAACCAGTGTACATTATAATGCATTATTTAAAAGTCGTGGCCTGAGGGAAGAAACTGTCACGTAGCCTGGACTTCAGGCTATGGTAGCTCCTTCTTGATAGCAGCTGAAACATCTGTGATTTTATTTGTGTGTCAATTGTCATGTCCGTGTGCTGCAGGACGAAAACCTGGGGGAGATCTGCTTCTCTCTGCGTTACGTTCCCACTGCTGGCAAACTGACTGTGGTGATCCTCGAGGCCAAGAACCTGAAGAAAATGGACCTTGGAGGATCTTCAGGTAAGTCTGGATCACATATCAAAATAATTCACACCCAGGGGTACCGAGGTTTCCCTGGGGTTAGGTTAGGGTTACCATGTTTCTGCTCTGGTTCAGAACACATCTGATCTTTATTTAACTGTCTGGTGGTTGTGTTGGAGGTCCAACAGTGGCAGACAAGATCCTTTTAGTTTAACCAGAAACATCACTATATATCACTACCAGATTCCATTGACAAAAGCAGCAATTTTACCAAGCAGAACACAGGAGCTGCTGGAATACCATTGCCTCCATCTGTTGAAAGTCCACCTCAGACAGTTGTCTGAAAGTCACACAAAAACAAACTAATACAACCAAATAAACACATAAACTACTAATTTGATGTAATTTCCAGTGAGGCTTTTTCTGCATTAATTGTACATACACATTTTAAAAAGTTTTATGTACACGTTCACAGAATCTCTGACAGTGATACCTGAGTGATTTTATGCCACCTGTCATTTGCAGATCCCTATGTGAAGGTGCAGTTGGCTCTGGACAAGAGGAAGTGGAAGAAAAGGAAGACATCCATTAAAAAGGCGACGCTGAACCCTTATTACAATGAATCCTTCACCTTCGACGTCTCATTCGAACAAATCCAGGTGAGAGTCAGCAGCAAACATTTTTATATAAGGATCTCCTCAATTTGGTTCCAAAAGAATTATCTATAGATGACACTGCCAGACTCCACTGACAAAAGCGGTGGAAGATGTAATCAGATACTTTATTTCAGTAAAAGTAACACTTTAACCAAGCAGAACACAAGAGCTGCTGGAATACCACTGCCTCCCATCTGTTAATGTGTTTGTGTTACTGTGTGGTACTTTTACTTCAGTAAAGTATCTGATTACTTCTTCCACCACTGAAAGTCATGCATATCAGCAGATGGAGGCAGTGGTATCTCCAGTTCTGCTCAGTAAAATTCCTGTTTTTGTCAATGGAGTCTGGTAGTGATATATAGTGATGTTTATGGATCTTACTCTTCAATGAAAAGCTCTATCTCTGTAGGAATCCATGTTGTCAGACACTTATAATAACAATCAGAGCCTGTCAGTTGCAAAAACAACAACTTTAGTGAATGTACTTTCACATGGACAACTGTCCATTGGATTACATTGCAGCAGCTGTTCATTGTTCTTGATCAATACTGCACCAATCATCCAAAAAATTTGGTCCTTTGTCATTTACACCCAAAAACAAAATAAAATAGATAAGACAATAGAACCTAGGTTGTGAGTTTTTGTGGCTGTCATCCTCAGAGGGTGAACCTGGTGGTCTCTGTGTGGGACCATGACTCCATGACCCGAAATGACGCCATGGGGAAAATATTCCTGGGCTGCGATGCCACAGGGAACCAGCTGAGGCACTGGGCTGACATGTTGTCCAACCCGCGGCGGCCGGTCGCTCAGTGGCACAGCCTGCTGTCATCTGAACAGGTCAACTCCACCCTGACCCTGAAGAAGAAGTTCCCTCTCCAGAGCAAACTGCCCTTCTGATGGAAAACACACCGCAGTGATTTTAGAAAAAACATTTCAAACGCACCAGACGAAGAGATTTAAATATTGTTTAAAGATCATTTCTCAGATGTTCTGGGATTATTTTATCTATCTAATTTGATTATTCTGTATTATATGTTAAAGATGAACACTTTTATTTTGCTATCAAATCACGAAGTGATATTTAATTTTCAAACGCAAGCACTTTGATCCTCCTGTATGAGCTGTATTGTACCTCTAAACAAATTTCATCCTTCAAACCTTTTAAGAGTTTGTCGTAAAACGTATTAAATATCATGTGATGACATGTACTGTATGTGTCCAGATTTAACCAGCAGATTCTCAGGATGAATTAAATATAAATAAGCACAAATTTAAAAACAGAAATTAAGATCAAGCACTTTACTGAAACAAATAAAAGAAATGCGAGTGGTGCAGGGATGACGTATTTTTGTAGTCCCACCCGGACGTTAGCATCGCCCTGGTTCCCTCCACAAAAAGCCAATGAGATTTTTTCATCGTAGTCTCTGTAGTCTCATTTAGACACTCATTAGCAACTGCCTTTTGTAAGACTTGTAAAACTTCAAACATCAGGAGTGGAGGATTTACTGACGCATTTTATATCGGAGAATAAAACCTGAAAATGTCTTGAGCTTGTGTTAAAACCACAGATGTGAGACCTTGTTTACACAGGCGTAAACAAGATCTCACATCTGATAATACATATCAGAGCAAGCTAGCTAGCTATTTTCACCCAGCTAAGGTGGAAATAGATGGCCATATCTAGCTATTTTTGGGCAGCACAGAAAAGAACTGACAACTGAAACATGAAGATGTGGACTCATAGAAAGAAACATTCGTTAGCTGGGTTAGTTAGCTAACATTAGCACCCGCTGGCTAGTAAATAGCTGGATGTGGCCATCTATTTTCACCTTAGCTGGGTGAAGATAGCTAGCTAAGACCAGCTTTATTCGCCTTGTTGGGCAGCACAGAAAAAGACCGACAACGGAGACACAAAGATGTGGCTCAAGAAGAAACAAGAAACACCCTGTAAAACCTGGGTTACCTGCTTTTAACCAGTGGGTGATAACCTTTGCTAGTGTTAGCTAGGTTAGCTGGCATCTTGAAAACAAAAGAGCCACAGCAAAGTCTGCACTGCAAACAGCATTTTCTTTTTCAACTGTGATGTCAAACAGCTAGTACTGTAAGAAGACTTCAAGACTTTTTACTAACCGTACTGTAGTGCCATCTAGTGGTCGTATCAAGAACGGCTCTCAGCTCCAAGCCAATTGGTTCCTGCTGAAGATGCTAAGATGATTTCAAAAAGGCTCCATGATTTCTTAAAACAACTGAAAACTAGGTTTTATCAAACAAACGGGACTTTTGCATGTGTTGGAGGCTATTTTCAGCTGCGGATTAACACACATTTGTTGCTTTAGTGAGTATTTGGGGCAGCAGGACAGTGTGTGTGTGTGTGTGGGTGTGTGGGACTGAGTAAAAATTAACCACGGTGTGTGTGTTTATGATTATAATCATATGCTGCCGACGTGCCTTTTAGCAAGAAGCTGAATCCCCAGCTGTGGTTCTATGGGCACCGGCAGCAGGCTGAAGTTGTGGGTTTTGTAGCTGAGACAAAGATTTCTGCGTTCACTCGTCTCTCTCCTGATAGATGAGGTTTTAAAAATAAGATCAATCAAGCTGAGATCAGCAGGTGTCGCTTCCTGCTGCTTCAGACCTCCAGAGATCAGCTTCATTAAACGCTCCCTGAGCTCTGGAGGGAACAGAAGGGTTGGTTTGATTTTTACCCCGTCAGCACCTGACGCTGAAATATGACCGAAATTCATCCACTCCAACCACCTGATTATGGATAGGATTCCTACAGAGATAAACCTCTGTATTAAAGAGTTAGATCGTTTTAGTTTAACCAGAAACATCACTACATATCACTACCAGACTCCATTGACAAAAACAGGAATTTTACCGAGCAGAACACAGGAGCTGCTGGAACACCACTGCCTCCATCTGTCAGTGTGTTTGTGTTACTGTGTGGTACTTTTACTTCAGTAAAGTATCTGATTACTTCTACCACCATTGAAAGTCACACAGTAACACAGACACACTAACAGATGGCAGTGGTATTCCAGCAGCTCCCGCAATTCCTGTTTTTGTCAATGGAGTCTGGCAGTTGCTGCTTTCGTCTCACTCTTTCTTTCTTGACCTTTCTCGTGAGGCAGTTCAGTGAAGCCCAACAGCCAAAGACTCTTTAAATGCAAATGTCCCACCCACCCATGCAGCTCCACACCGACACACAACACCCTACCACACCTTCACTGGGAAAAAAACACTCATGCATCTTTATCCATCAACACACACAACAGGTCAAAGACATGTAAAGGCCCCCAGCCCTCATACACTGTACTTATCTCTGTTTTAGCCCCATTGTGGTCACTCTGTCTGTTGTCATTTAGCACATTAGCATTAGCCCTGTGCCCAGTTGTTTCATTAGATAACTGCACAACTCTGATAGCTTCAGGTCCACAGGATCGCAAACCGACGAGACTGGATCCTGGTTTGTTCTGCTTCAGCTTTATTTCCAGTAACTCATACCCAATCCACTAGATTCATTGACCATTGTGGAGCCCATTTGCTAATTTAACACGGTTTGTGCTGCCTGACCTTAAAACAACTGGGGATATTTCAGATTCAGCCACGGAGTGAGAAGCAGGATGCAGGTCTCATGGATAGGGGGATTTAAAGAACAAAGAACAATAAAAGTACCCCCTCAACCGAAGGGCTCAACCAAAAATGTTGTCTTATGGGAGTTTTAATGATTATATTCATGTTTAAGGGGTTTTAGGCATAAAAACCCCTTAAATTTTACTAGTTAACATGAAGTTTTCACCTCACTTGAAAACTTAAGACCATTTAATCTAAAAAATCCATCAGGACCAAATAACCAACTAAAAGACAGCGAATTTAGTTGGGGAATTTAGGGGTGCCGCTTTGTGTAAAGATCTTCTAAACAAGAGATGAAGATATTAATCGAGTAATCTGAGGTAATGATCTGGTGATACAACCGCTTAGTCCCAGTCACTTTGAATCACATCATGGCAGAGACGCGGGCTTCTATTGTCGGGCCTTATCTCTCAGAATTTCACTTCGTTTATTGACAAAGGCAGCCAGATACACTCACACTTCATTATGGAGAGCAGTGACATCAGCTGGTCGGTGGGTTATCACCAGGATACCTGGAGAGAGACCCTGATCCAATTAAAACACAAGAAGAAGAAAAACCCCACACCAGGCTTCTCTGTGACCAGCAGCCCCTGGATGAATGTTCTCAGACTGAGCTGCTGCTGACAAACAGACCAACAACTTGCTGCACACACACACACACGTGAGTGGATCCATAAAACTGATGAGTCAGGTGGAAGAGGTTGTTTATTGTGTGATTTCTTTAATGAATTTTCATGTGTTGAGCAGGAAGGTGTTCCTAAAGAAAAGAAAAGAATAATAATGATAGATTTATTCACTGACATTAATATTACAGCCTTTTTTTTTTTTCCTGTTCTGCTTGTCATTAAATCAGACTGGAGTTAGAATTTGTTTTAATTCAGATTGTGTGTGATAATTATGATTCCATTCACCCACACAAGCAGCTGATCATCGGTGATTAACAGATTGAGGATGACCGTTTTTATTCATGCCCCTATAAACTGAAGTGATTTGAGTTTGTTGTGCCCCGCCCTTTTTACCCTGGTGCAGATGTAGGCTCATCTAACCATCACTTTGTTAAAAACTGATGCACCTGCCATTGAAGTGTGATATAAACCAGAAATATAATGTGAAACCTATTCAGTTTAGGTTTTATTATTGATAAAAGACAATAACTGCCTGAGGAGAGAGAGTTAGACGCATTGATCATTTGCACCTAAATATTCATATACAATATCTAATTATTAATATTAATAAAATAGTATATATTTTCTATATATTTGACGTATGTTATTGAGTTTCGAATTAACCTTACAGGCGGTTGAAGTTGACCATTGGAGAAACGGACTATATCCGCCCATGGAGAGACGCTAAGTATTTAAACGAGCAATCTATTTTAGATGTTTTTAAAGCGGAGTTTGGCCTTACAGGTAGTTTTCTCTCAGCGCACGGACACATTTTACACTTTCTTCACAAGCTTTAACCTACATCCACGTCTTATACGTGTTTAACAAGTTATTATCTGATTTGTTTAAGAGAGAATTGTTATGGGTGTTTACTGAACCTGCGAGGCTCAGCTCAGGGTCAAACAAACACACCCGTCGTATGTCGCTGGCGGTGCTGCTCGGCAGCCAGCCAGCAAGTCATCACTGAGCGCCGCATATGATCACATTTGCGGTGTCATCACCACCCCAGGCCGTGTGGTGACGCCGCTGACAAACACAAGATGCGGTTAGTCGTTGCTGGCAGCGTAACGAGCGGCAGCAGCCGAGTACGAGCAGCGCGGGTAGTTGAAGCAACGAGCGGCGGCTAGCTGGCTGAGCTAACGTTCAGCTCGCTAACGTTTTTTTTATTTTTATTTTTTTATTTTACTTTACCGCTAATCACTTCAGCCGTCATGTTAGCTCCGTCCTCCGGTGTAGCACGCGCGTTTGCGGTTTTGCTTCCTCCGTCGGGGCAGAATAACAGACGTTAGCTCCACCTCATCACCACCACCACCATCATCATCTCAACAACATGACCCCCCGCACAGTGAGCTAATGGGTTGCCGTTAGCGGCTAACATAGCCGGTGATGCTAGTGTCCGTGCACGCCGCCCGCAGCTGAAGTCATGTCCGTCCCATGGAGCTGGAAGTGTCGCTCGGCTTAAAGATGACGGGCCGCCTGGAGCGGGTTTTTGTGCCTCTGTCTGCAGGTGAGGTTGGATCATGGAAGCTGAGTAAGAGTGGAGCAACAAGACCTGAGTGCGCACAAACTGCTGGATAAAAATAGCTCCGCAAGCAGAATGGAAGGATCGGTAAGGCCGGTGTTTTCCCCGAAGTAAATCATCATGGGCATCTGTGCAGCCGTGTGGCTCTGGCTGGTATTTACAGCAAGGTGACTCTCATCCACAGGTAGTGAGGACTTCCACAGCCTGTTGAAACTCCAGAACACACTGCAGATTCAGTCCATCACCCGCCTCAGAATGTGCTGGTAGGTGAAAAATCTTCATCTTCATTTGTTTTAGAAAATGCTGTTACACCTGATTGTTTTCATGGTTGTGTGCAGGTTGTACAAAGACTTAGCATCTTATTAACTGAGGCCTGTCAGTTACTGAGTGTGTGAAAGTAATTATGAGGACTGTTGGAAAAGCTCAGGTTAACTCTGTTCACAGAGCTAAACATCAGTTTGTAAAACCCTGATGTTGCTGTCTTGTTGGTCCCATCTGGATCAGACTGGAAAATCAGTGAAACTAAATCAACTGAATCAGTCATCTTTATTGCCAAGTAGTTTACATGACACAAGGCCTTTGTCTTGCTACAAGCGAAGGATAAAAAGTAAAAAGCAAAAGAAAAATGGTGACATTTAGGGACATAAATATAAAGTGTCCATAAATAAACGAAATAAATTAGATCAGATTATTGACAATAACAGATGAAATTGCCAAGAATATAAAGAATATGTGCTGGCTATTTATTGTAAGAATAAGAGGATTTACAATATGAAGTTGTGTGGGGTGATAGTCCAGAGAGATGTGCGTCAGTGTAACTTACTGTCTGTTTATTTTGACACCTTAAAAAGTGCCTTTATGAGCCTGCACCACAAGTATTAACTTTTGTAGCATTTGTATTTGAGTTCAGCATCGGGCAGAACACAAGGTAAAAGCGGTAAGTTCTACTCTCCCCCTGTCCCGATTCGTCTGAGTTGGCAATTGGTGTATCCCTATTTGTTTGTTCTCTGCCCACTTTGAGAAATTAAGTAA
>BRZM01001681.1:0-44222 GCA_033238685.1 Lates japonicus | reverse complement strand
ATCATTCTTCTTCGTTGATTACATGCCTTTTCATTTCTTTAAAGGCCCCTCACTTCATCCTGTCTTGGATCACTGTATCCCATTTCGTCCATGAGCATTCGGTAAAATGAAAGAAAAAAATGGTGTGACACAAAATTTTAATCCAATCAAGAACATCCTTTAACAGAAACAACAACCTTCATATTTCAATATATAATAATAGGTTTATTGCCTCATCATCATGAATCTTAAAATCAGTTCTAGATTATTTGATTATATGATCAGATATATATATGGTGGTTTATTTAGTCTATAATATTATAATTTTATAATGCTAATATTTGACCTCTCGGAATGATAATGGTTTATTGATCATTGTTTAGTAGTTTATCTGGGTCTTAATTATGAAGAAGGCTGAAGACATGCCCTTGATAAACAGCTCTCATGGTGAGAGGTGAGGTGTTGGCTATTGTGGTGAAAGGTGCAGAGCAGTCATTCCTGGTCTGCCATGCCTCTAGACTGCTTCAGCCCTAGAATCCTCTGAAAGACTACAAGTTTGTGTGCAAAATCCAGTAACTTCTATCAGGTCAAGTAATATAAATCAAAAATACAATCTTCTCTCAAATGAGTTATGAAGAATAAAGTAGAATATGATGTGCTACAGATATGTGTTTATATATTGGCACATGTTCTCTTTCTTTGTTTGACAACAGAAATCTGCAAGCTCCACCAGACCATCATTAGATCGTGTGTGATCTGAGGCCAGTCAGGGCGACACAGGTGGGGAACATGAAATAAATCTTGTAAGTTAAAATGGTATTTTCAGCCAATGCATTAGCATTTCCTTGTTTTCTAGGATCCTAAAGTCCATGTTCAATGCTTTATTTTGTCATTTCCGTGTATCAAAACATTGATCAGCTGGGTTGATTTCCACCTGTAGTTTTGGAAATCTAAAGTTGTAAAGATGAATAATATAACAACTGGTGATTATGACAATTATAAGAAGACTGGGGATGCAGTAACACAGAAGTTGACAAATCTGTGTTTTCCTAAAATCTAACAGTCAGAGTAGCCCACAGGTATTTGGTGAGGACCATTTGAGGAGGATTTTTCCAATTCTGGATTATATTGCGTGCCCTCGACGATTCCTCCTCAAGTTGTTGGAACAGATGCAATCCCACTGAGTATTCTGAAACACCATTTTTTATTTATTATCCTGCTCTAGGACATCCTTTAAATCAGCATCATGTTTGGTCATAGTCTGAGTATAAAGTTAATTCAATTGGAAGCATTTCAGTTTTATGTTTTTACATTCAGATCACCAGAACTCTAAAAGGAATGAAGGTTAAAACTTGCAAAAAAAACGGCGGTTTCATTGGTACCATAAGTCATTTCCTAGATCATAAGTCTTCTCAGATCAGGGTCAGAGGCTGAAGGTGTTCAGCTGGCCAGATGAAAACACCTGAAAGAGTCAATGTCTGCAGGCTCTGGGAGAAAACTGGTGACCATGGACCTGAGGTAACCTAGGCAGGTCAAGAAGAGGTCAAAGATGGTGAAACAAATACCAGATGTTTTACGCTCATTCAACGTCAGATCAATAATATTTAGGTGTTAAGGTCCAGAATTGTGCGCGAAACAACTGTGTAGGATGGTGATTTCGTCTTGATTCTCTGTTGATATATATTTCTTTCATTTCCATTTCTTTCACGTTCTTCAGTGTTTTATTAAGATTAATTGATGTTTTGTCTAGCTATTACAACAATCCATATCTTCTATATTAATAAAATAATATATTTCTTCTTGAAATAATTTGATTTGTTTTATTGATCAGCTATTATATAAATAAATAATCAAAATTCACTAACATCTAAGTAGTGATGGTTGAGTTTGTCGTCAACCCACCTCACGTTTAAATAGTCAGATAAATCAGGAGTAGGCGGTGTGAACATTTCTCTCACTTTCTGTCGTCAGACTAAAACGCCTGGTTTTCATTCAAGTATTCTTCAAAATAAAGAAATGAGACATGGTTTGAAGTGATTCGATGGAAAGTTCATAAGATGAAAAATTATGAAAAGAGTCTTTGTTAATAATGATGGTCCTTCAACATTGCGTTGGTGACTGGCGTAAGAACATTGAGATAAAGCCGACAGGAAAGTATTCGAGACTTCTAAGACCCTCCTGAACTGAGGGGCGACAGCAGGGGGCATCTCAGCCCGGGGTCTGAGTGACTGAATGTGTCTCTGAATCCCAGCCCAGAGACACAGGGACAAGAGGTTAGACACTTTTGTTCTTTTTCTTTTTTTTCTTTTGAGTACGTTTTGTGATACACGTCGCCCTGAGAGGCTAGACAAAACTAAAAACAGTCAAATCCAACAGACAACCTAAGCTCAAAATGCTTGGGGTTTTCATGATATCATTGAAACTCTGATGTTTTTCAAATAAAGTTAATTTGTTCCACTTTCTTTTATCAGTGTTTTTTAATATTCTTCTTCGCCATTTCCTAAAATCACAGCATCAAGCATTGGATATTGTCATTCAAAGTCCAGAACCAGTCATTCTTGGATAAATTAGACGCTGTTCTATTTCGTTAAATTAAAAGTTTAGCATGAAAAGTGGTAATCCTTTGGTCATTTGATCCGGTAGAAAAGAACTAATAATAGGACCTTGAGTTAAGATCTTTTTAGTCAAACTTGTTTTCCAGTAAGAGACAAACTGGTTTGACAAATTTTCAGCTAAACCAACGCTAGTTTAATGGCCTTTGAAGTCTATTAAACAACTCTGAGCGTTTTCAGAGAACTGGGCAAAGTAATTGTTACTTTAGTAATTAATATCAATAGCGCAAAACAAATTGTTTTTCCCGTATAAACAAACTTGTTTTATGATATTTATAAAGTAACGGACTTAACATTTTGAAAAATACTTATTTACCTGAGAGGTAGGATAAGAAGATGGACTTTAATCTCATGCATTGTGCCGGTACAAACTGAGTCAGACTTGGTAAGCAAGCACGCTTAAGCAAACAAGCTAGCCTGGCTCTGACATAGAGAGAGGAGGAAGAGACCATCTGGTACTCTATTTCTCAAAAAATGTGAGACTGCTCCCACCCCAAAAGTGTCATCACAACTGCTCTAAGTCTGAAAGACTTAGACAGTTCTTTCAAACAGACGTTTGAGTTTGCCTCTCTTCTTGCGATCAGAGGAAGATCATGTTAATCTAAAGAAATATGTTGTTCGATAAACTTATTTTTTTTTTTTCCATAAGTCTCCAAATGTATAAAATGGATGAATAATGAACAACTGAATATTTCTGTTTGACGACAGTAATCAGTTATATATATCATATATTTGGTTTAAATTGAGACATTGCTGAAAACAACTTTAAAGCTATTGAAACATAAAATCAGAAGCGCATTGTAGAGGCTATTTCAGGACTGGACTTTAGTTGAGACTCCTGAAGGTGGGTGTGGTTGTTTAGTTCAATTTCTTCCTCAGAAACTCACTCCATACAGTGAATGTGCATCTTGGGCAACTAGTTAACTTGGAAGTCTCTCTCAGGAGGTGGATGTGACGGGGGCTGGGCGGGCCTCTTCAAGGGCTGATTGGCCCGGTGAGTCATCAGAATCCATTTCATAAGAAGAGATCTGGGCATTTTGTGCTGAGACATATGACCCACCATATACTATTGTTTCACTACAGCACATGACATTGTCTCCTTTCTCTTCCTGGTGTCTTGTCCTCTTCTTCTCTTCTCAAGCCAGGTGATCTGTGTTTTGTCTTTTTGTACTCCTCCAGCTTCTGAGAGGCAGCATCTTCCCCTGACAAAAAAAAAAAAGAGCAATCTCAGATGCAATATATCCTCAGCAGACTCTGTTTCTAAAAATCAGCAAAACAGGACCACAGCGTTGTTCTCCACCTTTGGCCTGTCCACAACAGCCTGACAACCTGCATGTATGTGACGTGACCTTTTCTTGACAGACCTGGTTGTGGAATTTCAGCTTCACTCTGAAGCTCAGTGTTAGAAAGTGATTGTTAAAGTCTTTAAGCCTTAGCACCTGCCTTAGCTACAACTAAAATACAGTTTGTCATCATGTCATCTAAGACAGCTGTTATAATTATCAAGAGTCTAAAGTGAAAAACTCACAATTTTGATAATCTGACAAAGCATCACAAGTTGTGACAATATTTTACTTTCTCTGACATAATAGACATAATGACCTTAACCTCTTAATTAATATTTCATAGTTGGTTAGATGATATTTGTAGATGATTACGAGATTTATTGGGCTGTGTGTGGGAAATTTGCAGCTGCCTCAAAATATTTCTTGGCTGTTTGTTTAATTAAAGTTATGGTTATAAATTTGTTAAATTTTAACTTTTAGAACGTCTTTAAGGTGAAGTAGAAATCCTGGGTCTATTGGGTTTGTCCTGTCACTGTAACCAGCAAAATGATTGGAAGTTTTGTATTTTGTTTTCTTTCAAAAGTAAATAGGAAAATCAAACAGATGTCGTCCCACCTAGGTTTGGACCTAATGTTTTTACCTGCATTAATTTAAAGATATTGAGACAAGTTTAGTTAATGATACTTCATGGAGTTTTCAAATTAACCCTTCCTGAGTCAGTGTGACCATTGAGGGGCGACACTCGATCCCTAGGCTTCCAGTTTAGTTTGATCCGACGGCTTCTCTTCAGCTGTTTCAGATCACGTTACGGCTAAATATTCTCGTCCATCCATCTGCATCAGGCAGGAGACATACTGATCTCAGAGAACCTCACTGCCATCCTGATAGACTAGGCTTCCTGGCGTTCGAAAGCGGGGTCAAAATCACTCAAATGTTTCCTCCTCAGTCTATTTCTTATGTTTCTTCATGCAGGTTTGTGATCTGCAGCGCCAAGATGTCCTGACAGTCTGGCCAGACATCTCATCTGTGGTTAGAGAGCCGTAAAATATCCTTGTTTACAAGCATCATGATTATGGAAACAGGCACCACTGTGGCAATATTTTGGTAAAATTATCAATTTTAAACTTAGATGGGAAATCAGCCCCACTGACTGGCTACAGCCATAATTCATAATACCAACTGCTGGATATTGAATTTCATTGAATAGTTGTCGAAACAGCACTATCCCAAAACAGGAAAAGATGACTTCCAATAGCAGAGGCATCACCTGAAGGTAATCATCCACATAGGCACCAGTTTTGTTTAAATTAATGCAGTTCAAAGGTGTTTCTGAAAACATTAGCTTTAAAACAATTTTATTAATTCCTATTTTTACCATTATTGTCACTGATCATAAAGGTCCAAAACCAACAATGTGTTGGTCAGTCTCTGGTACCTTCCCTAGAGCTTCCTACTCTCACCACTCGTTACAGCGGTTTTTGTTTATTTGGTTTTAGATGCACTGTGTCAGATTTACAGAATAAAGCGAAACACTCACCCAGTTATCCTCTAAAAGTTTTGGTTGTAGAAACAAAATGTACTATACTGGCTCTATGGAGTAACAACATTCCCTGTTCTGAATGGACATTTATTTTATTGTCGTCCATGAAACGATCTACAGATCGCTCAGAACTGAGATCGACAGGAGAAAAAAAGAAGCAATGTCAGCCAGAGGCCTACATGGCGAACACTGCTCATACGGACCTGGTAGAGGAGACAGGCTACCCTCATGGTGAGGGGAGCATAGGCATATCTGATGACAGGATCGTGCCTGCTCCAGTGTCGCCATTCCAAAAAACCTGTTTAGGAATCATAGAAAAAGATCCTTCTTTATAACTGAACTTGTTTTAAGAGAGCCAGTGACTGGTTTTAAGTTTTCAATATAAGATGAACATTAATACGGCTAACGGCTAATACTATGAATTGGTACCAGACACTTTCTATTGAAATGTGAACAAAAATAGGCTAAAATAACCGAACTTCATTTGGCTTGTATAAAGCATGTGTTTGACATTATAGTATTTTGAAATGTCCTCTCTAAGGGTTGTTTGATGTTTATGTGAGGTTTTTTATATGTATAGTAATATTAGTCAGAAGACTTGGATAGTCAAACATTCAGTAAAAAAAGCCTCTTGTTTCCCCGATGGAATGGGGAGTCAGAACAAAGATAGGTTCCAAATGTGGTAGCTTAGCACAAAGACTGGAAGCAGGTGGAAACTGGTGGCTAAACTCAACCACTGAAGGGTTACACCTTAACAATCCCAAAGCAGTCTTATGTTTAATTTATGCATACAATAGTAATATAATAACTAAAACTTTTGCTTCCAGGGGCAGTTATGGTGGACCTTTTAGCATTTTCACTTGTTTCCATTGTATCAAACTGGGCTATATTTTACAAGTATAGATTTGTCTGTCTTTGTTATATTATTTCATTTGACGGAATTTGTTTTCTGCTTGTTGGCCAGATTTTGCAGTGGTGCCTTAGTTGACTGTTAGCATATAACTGCGCTATCCTTATATACTAACACTGTGATATTGCTGAATGCTAACAAAGAAACTATCTATGAAGAATTAACAAAACAAGTTAGCCTGAATGTGGGACTTTAGCTGTTATCTTAGCTCTTCACAGACTGAGGTAATCAATCAAGATGCCCAAATTAGAAAACAGTAGCATCTAGCTATATAGTTAACATAGTTATAGTACCGTAAGTTACACTGACCTGTCTCTGGATCTCGTGTTTTCACATTTTGGAACAAAAATGTTTTTGAATGAAGCGCTAAAAGTTAAAAGTTATTATACTATTTTATATTACTATTGTATATATATATCATTTCATTTAAGAACACATCTAGTTGTTACATACTGTTTATAATATGAGAACTGTCTTTGTATGTCGAGCAGAGGCAAAGGCTCCTGCTCTGATCGACAAGATCGATGAGGAGGAGGTCGCCGGGCCAGTACAGAAGGCCGACCAAGAGATAATGTAATGAATCACAACACCATGACAGAAGGACAGTGGAACTAAATCCTAGCGAGTTTCCCCTCTGACAGATTGAAAGCCTGAAGATCGGTGGTGGACCTGAAGGTGTGAAAACCTGCTCCTGAGACTGTATATGACTGAGAAATCTGCTGGGCTCCAGCACACAAGTCTGGACCTGGGTCCAACCTGAAGCAGGTAGAAGAGGAGGTGGGTTGTCTTACTTTCATTTTAGCTTTTATGTGATTGTGCTTAAAGGAAGTAAGATGTTGAGTTAATTCTGATTTAAACAAGGTTGAATCTTTTCTGTACTATGTCAAGTATCACAGAGGTGGTCAGGACTGGAGTAGACTGCTTGCTACAAAGTGTCTGGCTAAAGTCAGAACAGAGTTTTCCATTAGAAAAAATATACCCAGAGTTCTTTCTTTCTGAAAGACCAGTTCTGGAGTCAGTGGTGGAGAATAATATTTGCCTGACTGTTTTTTCAATTGGCTTTAAATCTTTTCTAGGCTCAGTGGTTTGTGTAATTCTTATACATGTACCATGGAAAATATAATATAAATTGATAAAATCAGAGAAATATATATCAATAAACCATCCTCCTCCAAGAAGACCATAGAAACTTGACTTGGAACTATTTGAGTCACAGTCTTTTAGTCAATTTCAACCCTAATTGATCAGATTTTATATTTGATTACTCTACAAAAAAAAACAAAACAATGTCTTACGGTGAAAAACATCAGAATGGTTTAAGTGGCAGTACTGCATAGGTTTTGTGAGATTTTGTAAGGTGCTAAATGATTCCTTTGAAGAAGTTCAGACAAATGTAAAGATTTTTTTCAGTAAAATTTTGGTGGAGAATTAGGAGGCTTTCACGACATCTCTGTGAGCCAGTCGAACATAGATCTAAAAATACTGAATTCCTTCTTGAAATTCTTCCTCATAACTGAATTAAGTAGTTAGACCTCCTTATATATATATGTTTTTTCTAATTGATTTGTTTGTCTTTTATTTCTGGAAATAGTGATGATGGCATAAGAACATTGAGGACAGGCCGACAGGAAAATGTTGGGGTTCCTAAGCGTATCGCTGCTGCTTATACCTGGCTTATGAACTCCGTATGTCTTATATCTGATGGTTAACTCTCACGCTGTGGGTTAGACAGCAGGTTATATCCTCTGAAGTTTTTGTTGTTGTTGTTTTGTTTTTGCACTTTGTTTCATCTGGGAGGAAGGGAGGTGTCGGGGGTTTCTTTTGGGTTTGCATCAACACAAGTCTGGCTCACAAATAAACTGGACATGAGCAATAAGTCAAATATGGAGAAATAAGTCTTAATTTTTTTTATGGTTTCAGCCTCATCATTCAATTTACAGGACCAGGTCCGGAAATAACTGATGTTGGTTTAATATTCTTCTTATCCATATTTAAAATGTGGAATCAAAAAATACAAGGCATAAACAGTGAATATAACATCAAGTTTCCTCAGTTGTATATATATATAAGCAAGTAAAACTGCAAATAGTGGTATTCAGTATTTACCAGGTTTTTCTTCTTGCTTGAAAACTTTATTAGGAATGGGTTTCATAAAATTTATATTAAACTGTTACAATTAAAACAAATGTTGGTTTTAAAAATTTCTTTTAATATTTTCAGTCTTCCTATATTTCTAGTGGCTGTTTTGAAACTTCAGCCATTACTTTTGCAGATAACCACTAGAATGTCACTATTACATGGTGCGTTTACACCTGTAGGAAGGTTTAACAGTGAGCTGCGGTTGTTTAGCATGACAGTTAGCGGCTACAAACAGAACCAAACTGATTTCAATCACTTGCCACCTCCAGCCTCCTGTTGTATTTGTCACACTATTCGCGGCAGTGTCCATGAGATCAGCTCTAATTTTTATTTTCAGTTTAAATAAATCCACTATAATAAGCTGGGAAGGTTGTGGTGAAATCCTTTTTCATTAATAATTATGCAACTCAAAACAGTCAGAATGTATGAATTTTCAGTCATTCTCTTTAAGTCAGACCAAAGTTCTATTTGTTAGTTAATCTCTGGTTGGTTGCAGTTCATTGCAATTTTGCAGAAGAACTTTACCTGACATTCCTACATCACATCATCATCTGCATGTACTGTGTCCCTGTGTAAGCAGTTGGTTTATAGTGTATCAATTCAAGTTATTCTGAAACTATTATAAGTTTCATAATTTTACCAGCTTTTATTTAAGTTAAATGTTCCTTTCCTCCATTTTCTGCACGTCAGTTTGCCTCCTTTGGATTATTTTTTATCTTCTGCTGTTGAATGAGCAACAAGCCTCAACTTCCTGTAAATTATGTGTAGTGATGAAATGTGTTGATGTTTCACAGACGAACCATGGTCAGTTTTAGATACCTCTTTTATTGGTTCCCTGCGTTAGGACCGTGGTCTGAGGAACCTTTCACACCTACTATTTTAGTTCAGACAAACTAGAAAGATACGAAGGTCAGACCAAACAAAGGTAGGCGTGGTAGAGACGACTTTTAGGTCACGGAAGTCCTGTTCTTGGATTATGGGCATTTCAGTTCTCAACTTGTCAGTTTGTTAGTGTAAATTGATCCTTTAATTGTAGATGAAAAATTAATTTTGTTGAACAATGATTGTTTGTATCTGTACATAGTTTTGTAGTGTATGCGTAGTTTTGTTTTTGGACTGTTAAAGGTTTAATATTTAGGAGGGAGCTAGGGATGCCTCTGAATCCGTTGGCCACCTGGTACCTGTTAGTAATAAGCTGATTGACGCGTATGGTGTTAATTCAAGGTTAAACCATCGGCGAAGATGACTGGCACCTAAGAAGAACTCAAATTCAAATTTGACTCATCCTGTGCTCATTCAGTTTAACGGATTTAAACTAAATAAAAAGGAAATACCTCATTGATTTGGATGTGGTTTGGTTATATTAGCTTTACTTAAAACACGGGGAGAATTCTGAATCTGTTGGCACTTCTGGGTGACAAATGATGTGCATCCTTCTTGACCTGCCTCAGTGTTTTGCACCTTAGATTTTTATATTTTTGTGTGACCTTGTCCTGATGGATGGAAGTCAACACCATCATCAGAAGAAACTAAATTGAAAGGTGTGAAGGGCGTTCCAGTCTAAGTAGGCAGGGCAGTCCAATCAAACTCATCAAGGTCCTGCAGTTCTTTGTGACTCAGCTCCACCCCCGACGCCCCCTCCATAAACAAACCCACAGATGCCCTCACTCTCTTGTACTTGGTGCTTGAGCTCTGCCTCAGCTTGCAGGGGCCCCTAGAGGCTCAGAGGCCTCTTAAATTCCTCAGCAGCTAACTTTATCCTCTCAACTCCTAGAATGTGAGGAAAGCGCCTCTCGAAATTATATTTGGATCAACATGACTACCAGTCTCCTTTAAAAAGCTGTGTTTTCTCTCTTATCACCAGTCTGCTGTGGTGAACAAACAACCCTGTAACAGCAGCATGTCACCCACGTTACCAGCTAACGAAGTATATCCTTAGGGTTTTTGTAGCGGTTTTTAAATCTTCAGCTCATGTTTTTTAAGTCCACACTCAAAATAAGGCAACCTAAACCTTGGCTGTGAGCAGCTGTAGCTGATCTTTGCACTGCACTGTATCTTGTTGCCTTCAGGTGCAGATAAAAAGAGCACCACAAAAAGATGAATATTTACAGTTTCAGTTAAGAGACAACTGCCAAACATGTTCATTAGTGATCTGACTAGGCTAATGAGCTAACAAGCTTGTAGTATTTCTTCTCTGAATACTGTTAGAATTAAATGATGGGAAATCCTAAAACAATGCTCCTACAACCTGCTCAGGAAATGTTTCGAAGAACACAACAAAGGCCACAGTGTTGGCCTGGCTCAAACTCCAAACAAAACCCTGACCCAGGATCTTCCTAGACCTGTCATGTTGTGTGATTCCCCTCGTGCACATAAGCAGCTCTTCATTAGGGCATATACTAGGATACTCTAGGGTGTCATGCACAGATGCTGGGATCAGATTGGATCTAGGGAGTTTGGAGACCAGGTCAACACCTTGGGCTCTTTATCGTATTCCTATTTTCCGTGTAGTAGATCAACAGAAGCACAGCAGAATGAAGGTCTTCAGAAAATGTGGCTTTATCTCGACAGTTAGACAGTTAATGAGCCAGAAAATCAAAACAAGGAGCTAAAAGAGGCTAAAGAGCCTCACGTTACTGAAATAAATCTGATTAATTGTTAACATAAATAAAACACATGCATCTTTAATTCCCAAAGTCTGGAACCAAGACACTGTTTTAATATCAGCACTGTCAGCCTCGATAAATCTTCCCCTATTCTAACCCCTTCATCTGGAAAATGAGGATTTGTTTTTTAGTTTTAGGCTGACTTCAGCATCATCTGCTCCTGTTTCCTGTTCTTCATTGATATACTGTAATATATTGTAGAATGTTTTTTATCTGTTGCAAAGCTTGATATAAAACAGTTTTAATAATGAGATGGTGTCAGTGAATGCAACAGCAGAACAAACAGCTGCTGACACAGAGAGAAACATTTACTTTTCCATCTCTGTTATTTAGTCGACGTCCTGATGTTAAAGCAGAGTGATTTACAGCGAGCTCCAGGCTGACGCTTTCACCAACATTAGGTCCTTCAGGGGTCAAAGGTCAGAGGGCAGGGAGGGGTCGTACCTGACCAATATGGGTCTCTGAAAACTGACACTGATATTTTTGGACTGAAGCTGCTGAAAGATGATATTTTGTTCTGATACTCAGTGTGAAAATAATGAGAATAATAAAGACAAGAAGTGAATATTTCACACTGTGTTTTTCTGCCATGAAACTCGAGCGCACGTCAAGAAGGTCAAAGGTCAAGATGTCCAACAAATAGTGAAGACAGATGACAATAAAACTCTCCACTGCAGCTCACAAAAATACAAATAACGAGAATAAAAGTCCGAGGAGATTCATGATTTATGTGCCTCATGTTCCTGCTCTGAGCTGATGAAGCTGTTAGAGCTGCAGTGTTGAAGTGAATAAAGGTTGATGGTCAGTAGGGGTCGTGTTTGCTCTGTTTTTCTGCTCCCAGCAGCAGCACAGACTGAAGACTGGATGATATCTGCAAGTAAACTGCAACAGGATCCATGATAGCTCTTCATTTCTTTGAGCGCCGGCTCAATGTTTGTAGGTTTATTTCCATCTCAGATTTGAGAGTTGGGTTTTTTTTCTTAATTTATTGTCTATTTTTTATTGTTGTTATTTAATGTTGGTTAGGTGCGGTATAAATGTAGGTGTGGACTGGAATCAATCATGTTTATATCTTTACAGTCTCTGAACTTTTTGATCGCATCTTGTATTGTGATTATTTTTCTCAGTTGTGAATGGGGATGAGGATCAAGACCTGGTTCCAAATTTCTCAAACCATCTTCCTACCATATAACACAAAACTATTGATAGTGGTATCTATAAAGACACAAATCGTCTGGAAATAGCAATAAAAATGAATGATCCTCATCCCTAGTTATGAATGTACAAGAGCCATACCTGTGCAGAAACGGTTGAAGTTTATAAACTGAACTTCTTCACATGTGGGGAACACCTGACAACCTTTGTGGGAACAGCAGGCAGTTTTTTCCTGAAATGGTTTAAACAGATTTCTGTGAAATTTGGTTTTAAGTTTGCCTCTGAGCAGAACAGAACAAATGATTAGTTGGCAGTGCAGACCTGGGAGTTTCTGTGCACTGTTCTGTTATAAAAATAAAAAGTCTAGGGGATTGTTCCATCTGTGTGGAAGTGGAGGTACGAGTGTCCTCTACATCCACTGATTTCCTGCAGCAGTCAGTCCGGCTCGGTGGAAATCGTTCAGGTCATTTTCCATCCCGTCACTCTGCTGAATCAGATGTATCGCCTCCATCCTGTCGTCTCCCTGCAGACCTCATGACTGTAACCTGAGCAGATCCTAATAACTGACCCAGGCTGTTAAGTCATTTAGGGTTATTACGTCCAGCCTGGCTGGAGGTCGTTGTAAAACTTCAAGGGACACCACCCGCTACATTTAGTGCCTGCTCAAAATCTCATTAACTTTCCCCTGTTTGCCCCGAGGTCCCATATGGTTTCACTTTAACCACACCGGAGCTCACAGATGGAGAAGCCTCATAGTCCTCAAGCTCGTTGTCATCTCTGTATGGATGATGATTTATTTCTTTTTGAGTTCGGCCTTCCACCAGACGCTCTGCAGTCCACGATCCTCCACACACAGAGCAAGTTTTTGTTACTGAGAACCTGACAGGCTCTTGAACGCAGCACAACCTGCTGTCCATGTGGTTCCTGTGGGTTGTATATCAGTCGGTAGATAGTCGACAGGTTCAGGTTGATCTGATTTCAAACGGCACTGCCATCATCCAGAGAGGTGCAGCTGCAGACGTACACCTGTAAAGACGTGGCTGGATTAAAGATTGGATGCAGCAGTCACACAATGTTCTAAATTTATTATATTATCTAAGATTATCTGCATCAAAATACACACAATCAGCAAAGATGCCATTGAAACTCTGTTGCTTCAAGGCCGATCCAGTTTCCTGCAAAATAACTCTGCTTCTCAACCACTAATGACCCTAATCCATCTAAATACCTGCTGAGCCTCTGCAGACCACACAGAGCAGCATGAAATCTGTTGAAGGCCAACAAAAGATGTGTAGGTGTGTTTAGGTGTTTGGATCCGTCTTTGTTTCTTGGTTTCAGGCCCTGATCTGCTGTTTCTACTAATAAAGACTCTGACTGACTCTATTCTTTCATTGAATGCACCCCTCAGGTCCCAGGTTTATCACGATCCTGAGAACTGGTTTCAGCTACAGGTTTCTACAAAACATAGCAAAGGTTCGCACTGAGATCTCTGCCCTCCTGAAGTCATTTACTGTGGACGTTTTAAGGCTTTCATAACCAGTCTACTTTCAGTGCAAGACCACCATGTTGATTAAAAAAAACCACACAACAGATCTCAGAGAAGACTCATCATCAAGGTCCCCCAACTACCAGAGTAAGGCCAGGAAACGGTCAGGGTTCAGATGCAAAAACTACTAGATTAGGTTTTGGAAAAGATCATGATTCTGGTTAAAACAAATACCTGGTTAATGCTGGAGAACCTTAATTGTCATAGTTAACACATAGTTAAGGTTGTGGAACAATCATCAGTCATGGTTAGAAGAAGTCTAATCTATTATTGACCCGTCCATCCACCCCGACCTTGTCCTAATTCAGACTCTGTCGCTTTACATCACCTGCCTTCTGCTTTTGCTCCCGTCATAATCTCTACAGCCACTAGAGGTCACCTAGCAATAAAACGCAATGAATGGGTTGTAATGAGGCGACCTGTACAGTCGTTTCTTCAGGGGAGGAGAGTCTCAGCTCGTTTTAATGTCATTTTCTCAGGTATTTGATCATAGAGTATTAGGCCAGCGGGTGGTGCCACAGGAGAAGCCGTGTCCAAAGTCAGTCTGATTCATGGTCTGAGAACCACGACTATTCGTATCTAATTCCATGTCTATACATCCAGTCATCCAGTGTAGACTTATTTGACTAATCTTAGCTGTAAATGTGTTTAGTGATGATGTGTTTACATGATACAGTTGTTGTGGGGTTTTGTGTTTAGATGTTGATGAAAGTTTGTACTGTAACCTGTTATTTTTTCAGGTATTGTGTCTTATACACGTACAGTACAATATAACTAATCTGTATTCCTCTCCAGGTTTGGTTGTATCTCCTCTGTGTTTTTCCTGGTTTACCTCACTCAGCAGAAATGCATCACTCCTGCCCTCTGCTACTTTAATGAGGCTGCATTCCTCCATCTGAATGTGGAATCGCTGCTGCGTTACTCCATCAGAGCTCTCAAAATATCTCCTACATGCTGTAAAGCTCCTGGTGGGGGCTGTAAAGTAACTATGCTGCCATAAAAACCATCCTGACTGGAGCTCATAAAAACCTGGAGGAGGCTCTGAGCGTGCAGGGACAACCACACACTTTCATTTTACTGTCGTCACTTCAGGTAGATGTATATTCCACTGAGGCAGTCAGGCTCTCTGAGATATGATCATTAAAGGATATTTATTAACAGGGGCCTTATTTTCCCATGTTTCCCAGCTGCTGACATGTGATCTAATTGGCTATTGTCCATGTCAAAGTGCGTCCACTAAAGTTCTTGTTGTCACCACTGACAGGCTCAGACTGTTACTCTGTCTGACAACATTATGGATAAGATTCTTATTCAGATCCTTTAAAAAAGTTAAAGTACCACACAATAACAACAGAAGGAGGCAGGTGCTGGAGGTGCTTTGTAGGACCAAATACATTTCCCATCATCATGCACTTGTATTAAACTGCAGAACTTCCCAGCCCCACGTGACAAACACAATATTGTTACTGATGTTACTCTGTTCTTATGGTAAAACCTTCATTGTTATCTTGATGCTGTCGGCCTATATCTGCAACCAGGATGTCTGTGTTCTTATATTAAGAATTTATACTTAGACTATATCAGCAAGGCCTTCTCTGCTGACCCAAACACTCACAATCACTGAATTATATATTTATATATATTTATATATTTAAACTTATACTATATGTATTTTAATTGTTTCCAATACTCTATTCTCTTCATCTCATCTCATTTCCTCACTGCTTCCAGTACAGTCTATATTAGAGCTTTTATCCAATCAGATTTCAGCCCCGTGTTGCCATGGTAACAGAAATCTGCCTTGAGGCCTTCAGAATCAACGGTGCAGGCCCCGGTAATTTAAAATGAACGGCAATGAAACTGTTGCCTCGCGGATCCTTTGACCAATCAGATTTCGAGTTAGCAGGCCTTCGCTTACGTCAACATTTTCGTGTCATTTGATTGGATGGTCAGAGAGCGTACTGCTCAGAGCTAGCAAACCGCATCTATAGCTACTAGCGCAAGCTAACACACGTTAGCATAGATTTAATAGCTGATTTTTCAACCCACAACAGCTGAAGGAGGAGGAAGAGTTCAGTGACTCTGCTGTAGAGGTTTATCTGTGCGTCTCAGTTCCAACATTAAGTCCTTTTCTATCACTGTGGAGGCTAACGCTGAAAGTCCAGTCTGACCAGTCGTAAAGTTTTAATTCGCTGTAGGACTGAGAATGTCCGCTCGACAGAAGTGGTTTTTATTCGTCTACAAATAATGAGCAGTTTCGGTGAGTAAAATACATTTGACCTTTATTTTATTGTTTAGGTCTTTGTCATTTAATGAGTTAATATTGATGCTTCTGCTGGAGATGATGTGTGTGGAGCAGCTTTGTTTAGAAACCTATTGAATTGTGTTCATTGGGTTTTTATAGCATTGTTTCAGTAATGGCATTTATTCTGGCTACATGACCTGTCTATGATGCAGAGTTCTGTTATACTGTGTTTCTGTATAATGTTGATGGTTTCTATTAAGAGATGACTTCATTCAGGTAGGACACCAGTGAAGGTGTACCTAGGTGTGAAATACACAGCCCCTGATACTAAGTATACTGTAGTCAATACTGTATGGAATGAAACATTTAAAAACATTTAGATGTGGACAGAAAAGAAGAAGAAACAGGACAGCAAGAAATACCAGCATGCACTCCAGTGTATTTCAGATTTCCAAGGTAAAGACGGTCAGATATTCAGAAGGAGATTACAGTGACAGACTGAAAACAAGTTGTTCTGAGGTGGGTTTAATTACAGGCCAGGTGTGTGACCCCCCTATCAGCACTGCACACCTGTGTTCAATACTCCTGTTTTGTTCAGTCTGGATTCAGGTGACGTTAGGTCTCCAACTGCTGAACTCTGCACTGAAAATCCAAACATCACCATAACCAACCATCAGTACATCGCCTCGTGTCCTGGACTGCAGGGAGCCGCTGCCCATCGAGTTGATTATAATGTTCAGAGACTCCAGGATGAGGAGGTTCCTGTGCAGACACACTCAAGGTTAGTAAATCACCTTCCAGGTAATTAAACCAACCAACACTTCCAAACACAAAGCTTGTGTTTTAAAAATGTAAAGACTGCAGAGACAAACCTGGGTTTACAGTAAGAAAAAGAAAAACTAGAGTTTGTGAGAAAGGTTTCATAATGAGCCGGGTGTCAGCAGATCTGTGCTGGCATGGAAACTCATCTTTATTTACCACCACAGGCAGAAAAAACAAAGGGATCATGTTCTCAAATAAAAAACCCTCAAGGGGATCAGCAGCATAAAACACAAGTTTATATCATTGTTACCCTGACACAGTGTTTACAGTACACAGCAGCAGATATTCACCCTGTCATCCACAGCCTCACACTGTCTTCAGATCAACTTTCCCTTCGTCAGCTTCCCACGTTTGAAACATTTGAGGAATCTGAAACTGAATCTGTCAACTGCTGCACAATGAGGCGCTGAGGCTGTTTGATAATAGAGCAAGGCACCACCTCAGGGAAAAGGGTTTGGAGGTTTGATTCCCACTGAACATTTATACACTCATGTAAGTCTTGAGTGTTGAAACAGTAAATGGGGAACAACTTTTACTTCTGGAGATTGGATTTAGGCTTCAAACATCAGAACAGTGGTGTTCATCTGTGAAGATTATCTGATCAACTAAACCTGGAAGGATCAGAAACTTTAGTTGGTCACAGTTTATTTTCTGGAATAATCCAAAACACAATGAAAAAATCCCATTGGCTTTTTTGGTTGATGCTAATATCATCCAAAAATACTGGACTCTGCTTTGCTGTGAGTAGTTAGAATGTACGTTTGGAAAATCTGTAAACCCAACTAGATAAACTCATGGTCATTAAATCAAAAAAAAAGGTTCAAAGCTTCACACTCTTTATCTCTCTGATATCAGATCCAAAGCTGACTGGTTGATTTATTTTCAATGAACTTGTGCTGAATACCAGAGTGTAAATTCGTCCGTCAGAGAGGGGTTCTGTGCTGTTTAGCTTTCGGTGTCAGGTGAGGAGATCTCTGGCTGTTGAGGCCCTGAGAGGAGGTGCTCTGAGTGGGAGGTGATGAGAGCAGCTCTGGCATCAGATGGAGGCGAGGCACGAACACATTCTGGGTCGCAGGTCAGCACTCCCTGAGCTGGCAGGGGAGGATCGCCGCCGCTCTAATGGATCAACAGCAACTCCCCACTCTGACCTCTCCTCCGCTGAGGAGTGAGTGAGGAGGGGGGAGATTTACAGGAATGAGCTGCTCTTTTGTTCCAGAGGACCTGGAGCTTTAATCCTGATTTAACCAAAGACGCAAAACAGAGACTTTTTAACCTGGAAAACTTGAGCCTCTAGGATTACTCCTACTGGATTATACTTGAAGAAAAAGTGAAATTTCTGACAACATGGACTTTATTGTTTTAGTTCTGGCCCTGATTCATGTCAGTAATGATAATATTTTCTTGCCAGCAAAGTCTGGGTCTCAGACACTTATTTAAACTAAAGAATCAGAGAGGTTTAGAGGTGAAATGTCTCTACAGACTGATTTTTGTAAGAAGTTATAAACCAGAAATATTGTGAACCACTGGTTTAATCTAACAATAGTTTGTTCTGAAAAGTAATTACAGCTGTGATTGAAAGACTGAATTCCGCGTTGTGTCTCATGAAAAACAGGTAAAGGGCATAATATTTTCTAAATCTTTGCTGCAGATCGGATCAGTTTCGTACTAAATTTGTAGTCCCCATGGGGTCAGGTGCGAAACAGATTTACAAATCTGTGGGCACAGATTGCAAATTTGGCCTTGAGTATATACAGATAGATTTTAGGAGTTCCAATCAATTGCTCAGTTACTTGTTATGTTAGTATGTTAAGACGGGAAATGTATGTTTTCTTTTTAACCACACATTTGCACAGACAACTGGCTGCGATGTGAAAATAAATGTTTACATATTTGCCTATGTACTTCATGTTTTACCGGAGGACACCTGTAGAGGGCACCAGAGAGCTTAGACCATACAGAACTACTAAGGACTAATGGTCTAAACAATAAACATGGTGACTTATCAGGAGGTTACATTTGTTAATTCTGAGATCACGACAGAAAAAGCGACAGCGACACCGTCTTACATGGTGTGTAAGACCCTTGAATCACATCGAAGAGATGCCAGTGATTTCAAACTCTGTCTGTTTGCTTATTATGTCTACCCTGTCACATCTCCATACTGCCCCTACTGGTCATTTGCATATTGCATCTAGCTGTGAATCTGTGCATTTAACCTTTGAATCCTCCAAAGCTACTCTAGTGGTGTCCCGGAATAAAAACATAGAGCTGGAAATTAGCATTATAGGTCCTCTTTAATGAGGATAAACTACTCATTATCAGTTTTAGAAAGCAACTCATGATCCTCTTACAGAATATTTCTGCGATCTGGATTTCATTGTGTAAAATCTAGAAAGACTGTGTGAACAAGCTGTGGGTTAAACTCTGTAAATACAGCTGCGATACGTGCCTCTGATCCTACAGTAGATCAGAAACACTTCACCTGTTAAATGTTAAACAGCAGCAGACTGATGGTGGTTTTCCACTGATACCTGGCATCAGCAGATAACCTCCAGCAGCAGCTCAGGCTGTTTGCTTTGAGCTGAGAGTGAACCAACAGACTGAGAGTGTTGTTCCTCTGCTGACGGATGGAGGTGTTTGTTCTGCAGCAGTGAAGGTGGAGATAAAACACCACTGTTTGCCTCGGTGATGGACGACGGAGGCTGAGTCCAGGGCAGAAACTGAGCTATTGAGGTGGAACAGTGACTTTAGAAAGAAAGAAACTGAACTGAGAAAGGAAAGGGGAAACTGAAAAATAAACATATCATTGACTCTAAAACATTTGATTCGCTAATTCATAATTTAGTTTGTAAAATGTTCAACTTTACGTACTGTCCAATACCACTGAAGGAATTAGTATAATCTGAAATTTTTATTGTGAAGTTGTAATTTTAAGTCACTATAATGACAATAAAATAAGTAATTTCCTCAGAAAAAGTTAATTTCACATGAAAAAACATGAAAATGATTAAATAACATAAAATATGTATTTTTGTAAATTTGTGAAGATTATCTTTCTGAACAAAATGTGTAGAGAGTTGTGCACAGAGTTTATTTACTGTGATAATTCAAAAACCAACAAAAAAATCCTGTTAGCTTTTTGTCAAGAGAACCAGGGTGATGCTAACATCTTCGTTTTATAATATTTCGACTTTATTGTCAAAATGTCAGCTTTGTTTTTTCCACCAAGGGAAACTTAGTTTAATTTCACATAAAAAAGATGGAAAATTTCAAGATCAAACCTTTTATGGTCACAGTTTAATTTCTGTAACCAGTGGAAATATCCTGTTAGCTTTTTGTCAAGAGAACTGGGACGATACTAATTTACGAGTTGGACTACAAAAATACAACATCCCTGCAGAACTCTGTATACTCAATTTTAACATGCAACATTTTGGCTTTTACATCTTCATCTTGAAATATGGAGTTTTTCTTAAAACCATAATTTTATTCCTAAATACGTCCTTTTTCTCCACAAAACAGCTGTTTTTTCCCACCAAGAGAGGTTTTCAGAAAAGAATGAAAACATCCACAGCAATGTTTTAAACCACTTTTTAAGTGAATGAAGATTTTTTACGATCGACCACCATGAGCAGCTGTGTGATCAGGAACCAGGGAACGGTGTGAATCAGCAGATGACTGAAGACCAAAGAAATGCAGACGACCACACAGGAATTATCGTCCCTGCTATCATTAACTTGAGCTTTTTCATTTGTGCAATTAAAGTGAACTTTTGTATGAATCATAATTGGTTATATCCTCCTGCAGATGCTGCTCTGAACAGCTGAAACTTACTGCTACATTAATGTAGGAAAGTGTTTTACAGTGAACAAATGTCCTGGTTGGACGTCCTCGGCAGTGTAAATCATTGAGACGAGCAGCTTTAACCACGAGAGCTCTGCCAGACGTCCGGCTGTTTCCTCAGCCAAGAAGTGGAGGAGATTAAAACTGTTTCTCCACCACAGGGAGAGTTAATCTGCAGCTTTGACCACAAGACCTCATCACTCCGCGGTCCAACACCAACACTCAAGCAGAGGGAACATGTCTCCTGATTGAAACTGAAGTGGAAACCCACCGCATCATGTTGGGAAACACACAGGACAGGGCAGTGAACGCCTCATCTTCTTCCAGTAAACTCTGCTGTAATCCAGACTGAGCTGGGCTCCTTAACAGAAACAGTTGGATAAACCATCACAGGCTGATACTGTATCCTTGACGGCCAGTTCACACAGAAGTGTCCACCGGTGTCTATCACAAGCACCAAGTATATTTTTACCACAGCAGCTTGCGTCTGTGAAATGTGACATTAACTTGTAAATATGTTCACATGCCTCTTTTTATTGGTAGTTGACGTAAGGCGAGGGTGGCCTCTGCTCTAATGTGTTTTAATGTTGCTTAAATCACGCGATCATTGTTGTCATGTAGGTGTTTTTTATTATATTCAAGAGTAAGATCCTTTTACTTTAACCAGAAACGTTGCTATATATCACTACCAAACTCCATTGACAAAAACAAGAATTTTACTGAGCATTTGCTGGAATACCACTGCCTCCGTCTGTTTGTTAGTGGTGTTATGTGACTTTCCGTGGTGGAATTTCGATTCTCTACATGGGTAAAAGTACCACACAATAACACAAACAAACTAACAGATGGAGACAGAGGTATTCCAGAAAATGCTCAGTAAAATTCCTGTCAATGGAATCTGGTACTGATATATAGTGATTTTTCTGGTTAAACAAAAAGGATCTTACTTGTTAATAAAAAGCTCTTTCTCTGTAGGAATCCTATCCATAATGTTGTCAGACACTTAAAAATAACAATCTGAGTCTGTCAGTGGTGAAACGGGTGAATATGGATCAATAGTACACTAGATTATTTATTTTGCTCTTGGTTTTAAAATCCATTTTGCAGTTTCAGGTTTCCACCCAGCAGAGCAGGGCTGTTTCCTCGTCAGAGATCACCTGATGTCAGATCAGTTTTGTAGGAGAAACTATATCACTGCTGTTGTCCAGCCTTTCACTTTTTAGATCTGTTTGTTTAAGAGCGTCTGATTGTCAAGGTTGCGGTTTCAGGCTGGCTGTGTTCATGGAGACAGCAGCTCTGTTTTATGAGCTTGGACATGAGGGGTACGTATGGGGTGTCCCATGCTTATGAATTCACTTCCCAGGAGTGCCCTTTGTCTGATGTGCCACTGCCAAAGACTTACTTGAGTGTGTTAACAGAGTAACGAAGTGTGTGTTGAATGTGTGAGCGTGAGGGTTTTTTTTTTTGAGAAGGGGTGGCCAAGGCAAAGACGACAGTTTGTTTGTCAAGTGTAAGGCAAAAGAAAGGTTTCCATGATCATGAACGCCTGCAAACAGCCTGGCGATTTAATTCAGCGAGCTGGAAACCACACAGGTGGTGTTTAGAGCTAGAGAGTAGTCAGAAATGAAGTCACATTGCTGTTTTCTGCATTTTTACATCAGTCGACCTGTTTTAACCTATCTCCTTCTAGCCTAGGCCATAAAACGTATCAATCACCCCTTATACATGGTTTTCACTATTTTAATGACGCTCCAAAACGTGATATTTGGTAGTGGATGGAAAAGAGAATTAATTCACATTTTCTATTGCAAAATTATCTAACTATGATTAAAATTGTTGAAATATCGGACAGAAACTTCTAGAAAGAGAAAAGGTCCCACTGTAAAAAGTTGAAAAAAACAATATAGGTCAGTCACAGATACTCAATAATGGATCATTGATACTAACCTCTGCAGACTTGGTCCCTCTACATGATAACACAGTTATAGAGAATATGCTGTTTTTTCAGCTTTGACTGAGAGCCAGGCTACAGTTTCCCTCGCCCCCAGTCTTTATGCTAAGCTAGGCTAACATATTCTTGATATGATATGATTTCACCTGTAAACTTTAGATACTTGAAACATTCTACATCTGATGTTGCGTTACTTTTTTTTAACACTGTGATATTTATACTTACTTTAGTAAAGACAGAAGTTGGTCTACATCTGTGTTAGGGTTGCTATCCACACTATCAGGAACTAATCAGGACCTGAGGCCACGCTTTCCAAAAGTTCTGTTTCTGCTTACACACAACAGTTTTCATAAACTGAAAAATTTTTCCTTTGTGTTTTTTAAAGTTCGTGTCCACACGATCACTGTGAAAAATGATTCAGGACACTGATCTGCAAGAATTGAAAATCGCAGTACCGCTGCCAGGGCCATAGATGGCTATGTGTAAATATGATGAGTCTGCAGCACAAACACAACTATTCTATTCAGCATGGATATAAGCGATTAATCATTACTGTGTTATTATTTTGAATTGTTGAATTTTACAGAGTACTTTCACACAGAACGCAGTTACATAAAAATTAGATCCCAGTTGTTCCTCTCCGCCTCCCAGATGTGGGCGCTAGCAGGACCTCAAAATCAACTCGAAAACTGCCTGTGAGGAGCCAGCCCTGTATATTCGTGCTTAGTATTTCAGACTTTTGGCATTCTTGACCAAGAGAGATCACAAGCTTGTTTGTAAGAAGCCCTTTAGGCTGAAACACAACAGCCATAAAAGTGAGGTGGGGCAGTGTTGTCACAAGAACTGTGTATTGGGTTAGTTTCCACGGTGATGGTAAGGCTGGTGTTTTCAAAAGATTACACAAAGGAACCTGCCCGCTCAAAAAGTTCGCGCTTTCAGGCCCCCTAAACGCTGTTGTCGCGGTGAACCAAAGTCTAAACCACACCACAAGGGTTTACCTAAACACAGCCCGAGTTTTCTAAACCAAAACGGGTCCAGCAGCGCTTTCCAAAAGTCTCATGAGCGTGACTCCAGGTGTAACCATAGCAACAGTGATGAGTTTTAATGATGATGCAGCCTGAGTTAGAGATAATAAACATATCTCTTTGTTTTCCCTCCTGATGTTTTCTGCTAATCTGCCGCTTTGGCGATCAGAGGCAGATTGAAATGTTGGGGAGGGACGGGGACAGTTCAGAGTGGATTTTTTTTCACGTTTGAGGAGGGGTTAGGAAGGTGGGGGGGTATTTCATCTTCATCTCTGTGGAAGACCTTTTCACATGACCCAGCATAACGGGAGAAAGGCAGCGAAGAAAGAAAGAGAGAGAGTAGAGAGATGTTGGGCCCTTGCCTTGAGCTCTCTAATGAAACCAAGGCTGTAGGGACAGAGGGAGGGGGCAGGAGGAGGGGGAGTGTAATGACTAAAACCCAGCCTCCCAGAGACAGAGGAGGAGTCACCTGAGCCCGCTGATATTCCCAACAAGCATTGTAGGGAGAAACTGTGTGTGATCCATGGGGCAAAAGAAAGTGTGTGAACAGTGAAACACACACTGAGCGGCCAGGGCTTCATACAGCTGCAGGAAGAGAACGAGTTGAGGTGTGGAGACTAAAACTGAGAGAAGAAGAGAAACTGTCTGAGTGGATCTGTATTTGTTTTAACAGAAGAAGAAGAATTAGATTTAGTAGAAGAAGAAAGAGGCCACATGTCCAACGACTGCTGAGGAGAAACTCCAGCAAACAGGGCTTTCATAGAATTGATGAGGTACGTATGTGTGTCGATGTGTTTCTGTTTGCTCTGCTGCTGCACAAAGAGAGAAGCTGCTGCAGGTTAATGTTTAAACACAACACCACACACTGATTCAGGCTGGGCAGAGATGAATACATACATGAGTTTTAATTTGAAATTTGAGTGATAAAGAGGATTGTTTTCATGTTTTCACAGAATGGGCAAAAGTGGAGATTACGAGAGTTTTGGTCATGAGGGCTGTCGGGGATTTTGGTTTTTGCTTTTAACTACCCTTTACGGAATTAATCAGAACAAAGAAACAATATTAAACCAGTTTTTCTCGAGTGTTTGTTTCATCATTTACAAGAAGTGATGGACTTTTTTCTAGTCCAGACTAATCCCTGAGGCTCTGACTTCACCCCTGCTGCCTCTCCTGCTCTACTGAGAGGGAAGTGGTGTCGCTGACCTGTGACAGAGGAAAGGTCACCAGAGTCGGGTCTTTGTTTTTACGGTGGCACGTCCTGTCTTGTGGGGAAGATGTGGTGTTATTTTTTTGATCCTGTGTCAGGCTGCAGTGTCGCCCTCAAAGGAGATAACAGTTCCTTCTGCTGCTGTGTTCATGCCTAAATTATGACAGTAGGAGTTTTGGCTTTTATGTAAGATCGGATTGTTGTACATAGAGAGATATGTTAACCTCTGCCAATCTCAACCTGCTGTCTTTTCACAACTTGTGTATGTCCGTGGTGTAAAAGTACATTTTCTCACTTTCCTATTTTCTACTACTTTCAATTTCTCCCATAAATCAATTTCAAGACCCTTTTTAGATTTATCCGTGTCCCTTTGAGGCCTGAGCCCTAGGTTGGGAAACCACTGACTAAAACTATCTAGTTCTGGTATCTGTATCTAGTTAAAACCAGCTCCGCACCTCATGTAGTTTATCGGCTTTTATTAGATATATATATGTATATGTATATATGTATATATATATATATATATATATATGTGTGTGTGTGTGTGTTTGTATATTGATGTATTAGTCTTTTCTGTCATGCAGTCTAATCCTGGTGAAGTCAATAATAAGTAGAGTCTGCAGACATTAGGAATAAAATAAGGTTCAACCACCACATTTGGTTGTTTTAGTTGATCTGACATCATTAATTTGACTGGTCTGACTATCCTCACGCCCTTTGAAAACTAATTGATATATGTTTACATGTTTTCAACAGATCTTCCTCATGCAGTCAGTTTTGAGATCTTCTGTAATTCAGGTCCCAAAGGTTTTTACTCATGTATTTTTCTGATGCTACGTCGTTCTGCTACACCATTTTTTAGACATCTCCCAAAAGTCAACCTGAAATTTTGTATCTTTGCAAACTACTTTGTAGTTTGTTTCCTTTGAGGTCTAGAAACTAGACTTTAAAATACAGTTTGCCCAGGTGGTCCAGCAGCATTCAACGCTTCTGCACTGATAAATTCAGATTTTGTTTAGAGACGAAGAGATCAATGTGTTCCGGGCCTTTTCTGGCTCATATTTATCAAGTCCTATTCAGTACTTTTCTTGGCTACTAAGTAAATTCACTTTTAATTCAATTCCTCTTCAACTGTACTGTTATTAAACTTGTGTGTAACGACTAAAAACATCTTTCAGTCTTTGTGTTTAAAAGTTGTACTGCAAACTAAAAGTCGTCCCCTGTCATGTGTTGATCGACTCAGGAGTTTGGTCTGTTGAAGGATTCATGGATTTGTTACCGTGTTTGAGTTACTGCCCTGTCAGTCCGGGTCAGGGCGTCCAAAGTGAGTGTGGAAGTGTCATACCACTGACCCTGTAAAACCTCTGAGTCACAGTGTGTTTACAAGTAGATTACAGCTGGAGGCGACAGCGCCTTCACCTGATTCAGCCCACCCAGTAGATGGCATCAGTCTGAGCTGACATCATGCATCAATGTTGTTGGCTTACATCCATCACCCTCTGCTGTGGGCAGCGCATCCATTCTGGTATTTTTAGGTGTTTAACTCTGACGAAGTTCAGTCTCTTCTGTTATTATTTGGCAAGTCTGATGAGTTCCAGCTTCTCAGATGTGATGATTTGAAGTTTTCTTGACAGTAAAATGAATCTCTTTGGGTTCTGACTGTTGGTCAGACAAAATAAGATTTGAAGACGTCAACATTTTGAGTGTTTTCATTTCTAATTTTATCAACAAAACAAGAATCAAGAAAGGATCAGCCGATAGATGGATCATTTAAACAATCAATGCTCAGTTTCATTGTGTTTTCTTTGTTGTTTTCTTCAAGTATTTCAATGGTTTCAAGCGACTTCATGTCCATTTAGAAAAGTTCTGGAACTGTTGATTATACTATATGACTTTCATCAACAGTGTTGGTCACTGTCGACACAGCGGCTGCATTGTTAGATGTTCCCAAACCTTTACCGCGCTTCCAGCTTTACCAAGTTGGTTGGTAGGAGGAGTTTTAGTCAAACTGGAGTTCGTCTACGAGTGGAGTGATAGTGGAACAGGAGCGTTTTGATTTTTACGTCTTTGTTGTTGTTATACTCACTTGGTAGCCCTTAAAGGTCAGACCTACTGTGAAAGGTCTGGCTGTGGTCTGGGTTTATTCTGAGCCCTCATGCAGCAGCACCATTGTAAAATAATCTGCTGTTAAATGGCTAATCTACCATAAGGAAAATGCCACAAAAAATAGTGAAAGATCATCTGATTACATAATCTAAATCTTCATCAAAACTTCACATTGCTGCGTGTAGGTTACAGGTTTGATGTTGTTCAGTAGCGGGCGGTAGCTCAGGTTAATGGCTGATATACTTTTCAAGAACCGTAAGTTACTTTTCTCACACCACCTGGCCTTTTAGTTTCAAAATATTTTGGTCGTGGTTGCACCACCTGACCAGTATTGTTGTTTGTAATTGATGTTGAAATGTGCTGTAACCCGAATACAACATCGTGAAGCAGACTCCAGCCCAAAACGTTATCAGATCGTGTGGCGTTCAGGGCTGGCACGCAGCCAGGCTGATCTGTTTTTAATCAGCTCTTCCTGAGATACACACCTCCCCTGCTACCTCCCCACCCTCCATACTCCATCACCCCCCGCCATGCTCACCCAGGAGGCATACCTTGTTTCAAACAAACACACCCGCTTGTGACCTCTGACCCTGGAATCCACACACACATGGGTGGGTTTCACTGTTTACTTATACAGGAGATAAGACACTGGGAATGTTTTGTGGGGTATAGGAGGGTGAGGACGGTGAAGGGGGTTGTACTCCTCCCTCTGCAGATCTGCATTAAAAGACCAGAGGAAAGTAAACAGTGGTTTCCTGCCCCAGGGCCAGTATCTGTCTAAGTAGATGATATTTTTATCTCTTTGACCTACCTCAGTGATGGACTTCAGTTCGATGACGTGATGCCAGAAACTGTCCCAACATGCAGACATGCTGAAATGTCTTCTGGAGTCTGGCCATCAGACAAAACTGCAACTAAAGGAGAAGATCAGTCTAATAAGGACACATCAACTGAGGATAGGAGTCGACTGATGCGGGAAACATTTTCAAGTATGTAGGTCAATATAGAAGACAGGAGGAGGAGAGGATCCCTGAGTCTTAGACACTGGTGGTGGTGGTAGAGTAAAGTGGGAGTAAAGTTTGAACATCCTGGAGGTCGAGACGAGAAAGATAAGACTAAAAGGCCGTCACGTGGTTGTTAACGCATAGCAGAGAGAGAGAGAGAGGAGAAATCCATCTACATGGAAAAATCGCAAAATGTTAGAGAAACGATCTTAATAACTGGAATTGGAGTGGCAGAATTCTCAGTTGGTTCTGAAGATTTTTGCTGTTGCTGAATGGGCCTACCTGGCACAGGCCTAGTGGTCCAGTGGTCAGGTCTCAGCGTTAAATGTTGATATATTTTGTTTGAAAGTCACAGAGAGAGATGCAAATGATCCCAAATACAGGCAAAACAGCCTTAAAGAGAGGGTGAGTATTTTCCACTTTGCATTGCTTATTTGCATCACATGTATTTGTAAAGCCTCTTCATGTCAAGGAAAACATACAATTTTTGATTCGAATAAACTTTTCTGTTTCAAAACCAATTTATTTTTGAAATGATCCAAATGGTCTAAACGCTTAGGTGCACAAACTCAACAGAACCTGGTCCACGCCAGGAAAAGCAGGCTGCCTTTTACCTGTCTGCACATTAAGTAGTAGTGGTAGTGGACTGATGATGCTGTAAGAAATATGCAAAATGGAGTTCTTTATGCTTACATGAGGGATGGCAGGGCAAATAATACAATCTGTGTGGATTTGTTTATTTCTAGGAACAAATGAAGTAATTATGGAGGGCATGACGGACTGATGGGAACTAACCAGAAATATCCGCCCTGACATGTATAAGGTTTTCTTTGTGAATAGTTTCCCAGCCTCTGGTCTCAGGAAAACTTTGTGGCACTGACCTTCACCTCTGCTCCTTGTTTTTTCTGCTGCTTGTACTTGCCATTTTAAAGACAAAAATAGAGCATCAGATGCAAAGTTTATTTTCTTTGGTATCAGAGAAAGATGCCCTTGCTGCATTTTTGATCATTAGGCTTGAACCAGAGTTCTTGAACGTTTTGTCCTGTGAGACAGTTTCTTCATTCTTGCTGTGTTTTAAAAGGGCTGCAGGCTTTTCTTCCTGTCCTCCAGTAAACCCCTCAGTAAACAACAAACCTGGGAGGGATCAGGTGGACCATTTAGCCTGCATGGGGGCACGGACTCCAGACATGCAGCCATAATGGGTGATTACCGTCTCGTTGGTCCCAGGAGGAGGGGGTTTGTTGACCTCTGGCTGTGACAACTGGTAAATTGACTGCAGCTTGTGGCTGACTTGTTGGGAAGAGTATGAGACTTCGTCCTCTCTGGTTATTTAATCATATTTTTATGTCGATCAGGAAACTAAATAATGTCTTGATTAAAATGTCTGGAATCAGAGTTATGGGGAAAATGTCCGACCAGAGAGTTCTGAACAGTGGCTCAGACAAAGGTAGAAATTTGTTCACTCCTGCCAGCAGCATTACAAATATCAGGGTCCAGATCTGGGTCTGGGTCTGACACCTTCTGTCCATTTTAAAACTGCTGCAGCAGTTGTGAGACACATTAAAACAAAGACATGCAGCAGTTTTGACTTCATTTCATCCTGAAGCCCCGTCTTCCTAATAACTGGTTGTACAGTCTGGTGACTGCAGTGTTTTTTGTTTTTTTTTCTTGGAAGTAGCGTCTTTTTGTTGTTGTGTCAGAGTGATTCAGTGCCCTCTGTTGCCCCGACTTGTTTCAGCACAGTGGTGACTTCATCTCGCAAACGTCTTCCCACCGTCCTCGTCTGTCCTGCATCGGAGCCTGGGCCAGCTTTCAGGCTGAAAGGAAACCGTGTTATTATTGTGTCATTCAACCGAGTCATCCGGCCCGATGACAGCATGTGTGCTTACAAAAGAACAGATGAGGGTTTAATACTTTCAACCAGTTTTTTTATCCCCTCCTCACAGAGAAGGATCCCTCTTCCACTCTGGTTCCAGGTGAAATGTTACTGGACAATAACGTCAAAGCCCGGACAAGTGCAGGCAGATTGTTTCTTAGTGGCTCTGTTGGCAGGTGGTGCAGCTTTCATCTGGTTTGTGGGTACATATGTGTGTCGTGTTTCTGGTTTTTGCTGTTGGTTGCTTCTAATTTTGGTGATCACAGACGGGTCATGGCTTCTTTTTCTTTTACAGTATAACGTCTTTGTGCCACAAAATCTGTTAGCAACCAGCTGCGTCTCCAAAACACCGGAGAACTGTTTGTTACTTAAAGAAACAGTCCTTTTTTTTTTGGGATATCGTTTATCCTTTTCTTTGTCATGTTCTCCAGTGTCAGATGAGGAGATGGAGATTGGCCCGGGATGTGGTTTAGTGCTGAAACTAACAGCTACTTGATTCATCTGCTGATTATTCTCTCAATTTTCCAGATTAGTCATTGACAAAAAATGGTAAAAAAGTTTCTCAGAATTTCCTAAAACTGAATCAAACTTCTTGTTTTGACCAAACAGCGCTCCAGAACCCAGAGATACGGAGTTTATTATCATATAAAACCATCTAAGATGCTGGCGCCTCCTCAGATGACCCCATTTGTTGAATTGGGAAATCGTTCTTCCGACTTTGGTGTGTTTGTGTGCTTCATTAATAATGCAAATTCATGTGCAACACATGAATTTGCATTATTAATCAAACAAAACCATCATGTTTTTGTGTATATGATGATGATGACCACATGAACGCACCAATAGCTTCATTAATAAAACATACAAAATGAAGTGAATTCCTTCCTTCAGAAAAGAAAAGATCTTTAAAGACTTAAAGAACCACAGGAACCATACCTCTGTTTCTTTGACTTCTACCTGCACTTGTCTGTTCCCTCATGTTGATTTGTTAGCTCAGGGATCAGGTGTTTCTTTATGAAAAGCTCCTGTCAGTCAAACGGACCTCCAGGGCTGAAGCGCACTTTGTCAGCCGTTATCTGAGGAAATGTTTGGGGAGGCAGCATGCTCAGTCTTGCCTCTGGTGTCAGTTTGCAGAGAAAACAACAAACTCAGGACAGACAACAGAAAACCTGCTCGATTCCTGCTGAGGAAGAGAAAGTGTTCTGTGCACGTTGTTACAGTTTCAGTTACAATACAGTCCAGATCAGTTGGAAGATTTCTGGCCTGTTGCGATGATTAGATGACTTGGGTTTTGATAGAACGCAGGACGAGGAGGAAGTAAAGCTGCCGGTAATCCCGGTACTTTAAAATCACTCAGAGTGGGGGATTAATCATTTAGTATCAGATGTTTGAGCCGGTGCCAGGTTATGACTGAATCCCACAGCGCTGATTACAGAACGGAGACGTGATGAGAGGGCAGAGGAGGCTGAGTTCAGCTCTGAGCAGATTTCAACACCCAGGCTACTAATGACACAGAATAAAGTTCAGAGACAGTTTTTAAGCATCGCCTACGCCCCACTGGTCACGGCTCACACTGGTCCTCAATGTATTTATTGGTAGTCGTAGGTCAAATATAAAATTTTGGTTTGAAGCTGCCAATAACAATAAACATTAACAGTAATTTTTTTTTCCCTTGCCACTATAGTCTTGTTATTGGAGTTAAAAGGTTTCTGAAACAGCCTGTGGATGATAATGAGATGTGGAAGTCCATTTCTGCCAATGTTAGTTTAAAAAAAAATTCTGTCACTTTCTCAATATAATTAGTTAATATTTCAAAACAGTAAGTTAGTAGCTCGAAATATTTTTAAACACTCAAAGAGCTTGTATTTTGAAATAATGAAAAACTCTCTCAAAATAGTTTGTATCTCAAAAAATATGAAAAACTTTATCGAAATAATGTAAAAATCTCTCAATATAAAGAGTTTGTATCTTGAAATAATGAAAAACTTTCTTGGTGTAAATGGACTTCCATACATACTAAAAGTTTGTACAAACCAACATGAATTTGTAGGTCTAACTCAAGTTCATTTCAATGGACATAGATCAGCAAGTGCCAGGAAAAGCTTTTATTTTGAAAGCCAGCTGCCACCCTACCTGACACAGTGACCGCTGCCTATCTGCCTCTCCCCACATCTCTAAAACAAACAAGTTTCCCCTCCGCTCTACCTGGCCTCTATCAGAGTTTTCTGGGTCACATCGGTGAAGACACCCGGCTGACCCACATCCAGCTGTGCACCGGCCTCTCCACCTCTGTCCCTTCACTCATTTCCTCTCTGCTTGTCCTCGCCTGCCTGCCAACAGGAAGGATGGAGGACGAGGAAGTGGAGCTGATGCTGACGAGTGTAGAGTTTTATCAGCTTCGTGACCTCTGAATCTCTGAAAGATATTTTTAGTGATTTCAAAAGGTCTAGAAAATTGCTGCGCTCCATTTGTCAGCGTCAGTGTACTGTTTGTTAAATGGAGCACAAGCAGTGGCAGGTGGTGTAGATGCTGTGCTAACGTTCAGTTTGAACTTTTCACAGCTTGAAAGTGTCAACAGAGAAACTTCAGTGTGTTTCCCATTGGGATTCAGCCACAACAAGCTGCATGAAATCAGTGTTTGTCTCTACCTGTTGAATCTAAGTCCAGTATTTCCTCTCTTTTAGCTCAATTTTTGTTCTCCACCACCTCCCGAAGGAAATATCTGGATCTTTAGCTGCTAAATGCTCCACTATGTTCACCAGATGGTCTCTAACTGTTTCTGTCTGCTGTTTGCTTTTAAGCAGGTAGTGTTTTTCTTTTTTACAGCTTTCTCCTCATCATCTGTCTGCAGCACCTGAAAAATGGCATTTTCAGTGGTTATCCTCATCCCTTGTGAGTCACAGTCCTCCTTCACCAGCTGCAGGAATTAAACCTGGACTTCAAAAAGTTACATCTTAAAATTGTTGTTTGTTTCAATGCTAACAGCAGCTTGTCATATTTGGACTCTTAAGTTTTTACTTTGAAAAACCTAATGTAATAAAAGCTGAAAAACAAATGGAAAACAATGACCGTGAGGGAGATGATCATAAATCAAGATGACGCTGAAACCAAACTAATAAAGATTATGCATCATCGTTACTGAGAAGGTTTTTTGTTACTGAATTTCCCAAAGTACAAAACCAAACCAGAACTGAGAACAAAGAAGAGCCTCAGTTTGTTCTTGTTCTAACTGCTGATGTAAATCTCTGATGAAAACACAGGAAGGACGAGGAGTCAAAGGAGGAGGCAGCTTTCAACTGGATGTAAACTGGACCTGAGAAAAGTGCAAAGATAAAAGCTTTATGTGTGATGATGCTGAGGGTCAGAGGTCACATCTACATCGATCCCTCTGTTAAAGAAAGTGGGGGAACAGATGGAAGCTGGGAGCCATCAGGGATCTATTAGTGACCCAGAAGCTAAATGTGAGTTTAGTAACTCGATTCCTGAGCAGCCACATGGAGCTTATTGATCTGTTAGTCCTGCAGACTCCCCCTCTGAGGCTCAAACAGGATAAACATCCAGACAAACCACAGACCCAGCAGCCCGTACCACGAAGTTCAACTTTCTCTTTAGGTTATCTGGCTTCACTGAGCATTCACATTGATCATCCTGGATTACCAACAACACAAAGCTGGTTATCAGCTGGTTACTGGTTAAAAAAGAACTGACTTACATCTGCAAATCCTATTTATATGCTAATTTCAAACCTGTATAGTAGTTCACATCCATGGTTGCATACTCTTCTATTTTCCTGACTTAACTCGTGTTCATGAGCAAACAAACAAAAAATTTATCATAAAACCATGGTGATCGATAACCTAGATGCAGTGTTTCCAGATTAGATCGGAATGAAATTAGACAGTCCAAAGCCAAAGTTGCAAAAAATTGCCTTTTAGATGTTTCATTAAAGGTGCTATGTATATTTTTGCTATCGCTACATTGCATCCTGCAAAAGTTGTCTCATTTCTTTATGTCACCTCTCCTAATCTGTCTGGTATAAAACAAAGAAAGAAAATGTGAAACACTCTTGTTTTATGTCACAATTTACAGCTGAGGTGATTAAAGCTCTCAGTGTTGGTGTTAATCAGGGCGTGTTCATGTTTGGCTCGTCATCTGTGGATAAATAAAGATCAACAGTGTTTGTAATAAATACAGTGAAGTCATGAGGTGAAGAGCACGTGTGTTTATCCCGCAGATAAACAGACGCTGTCATTTCTCTTCTGAGGCTCGGGCAGATGTTCTTCTTCAGCCTCTTCACAACTTAACAGATTGATTATTCAGAAAGCAAGGAGGAGGCCTTAGAGACGACAGTGAATCAGGAATCTGTGTTGTCTTTGACAAATGTTTCTCATTTATTGTTTCCTAACCAGCGGTGACGAAAGGAGTCATCTGTGTGGAGCAATATCACAACGGAAAAGTACTCATGTATAAGTCAGTGTTTAAGGGATTAAGTGAAGAAATTTAGGGGATTTTCTTTTTCTTATTTTTCGTATTTCTAATTCTGTTTTTCTCTCTAAAGTTGTGTCATCGAGCTGAAGAACAGCTGCATTTACATTTTGAACAGAAATTATTATCACTAGCTACAACAATATCAATCAGATCAATAGAAAGTGAATCCACACTATACTAGTAACCAATCAAAGTCACAGTCACATTGACTGCTAAAACCTCTAAAACTACATGTAGAATATCCTCATTAGAACCTCCAAAAGACCCCCTAGAAACTCCTAGAGAAAATCCTCCCTCACTACTACAACCCCTTAAAGGACCTTCATAACCACTAAAATAATCCACAGAACCTCTTCAGTGATCACTTAAACCTTCTAAACAACCCCGAGAACTACTTAAAGGACCTCTAGAACCTTGTCATTGACCACTAAAATGAACTTTAGTACTGACCTGGAATCCCCTTTATTAACAACACTTTGTCCTCCCTCCTCCCCAGGCTGACGGCTCAGAGGAGCATCGAGGATGCCGAGGAGGTGGAGAGGGAGCGTCGTCGAAGAGCTCGAGAGGCTTTGCGCCGGCGAAACAGTGGCTCAGCACCTGAAGAGTCGTCACCAGACAACGAGACGCCGACAGAGGAGAACATGTGAGTACAGACAGAGCAGAAAAGGTCAACTGAAACCCAGTCAGAATTTATATCTTTTAACTTGGTCCAAACGATTCCTTTAACATCTTTAGGATCCTACAAATGATGATTTCCATGTTGCCTGTTTGGTTTGTACAATCAGTGGGTTAGAGGAGATTTAATGAGTCTTAAATAACAGACAGGGGAGACTTTAATGCTTCTGCGTCCTGTAAAATTTTGATCTGGTCTTGGTTTCACCGTAAAAGATGCAAATATAACAGCAAAGCGTGGATGAATTCCTCGTCCATGTAATCGTGGGAACTGAGGAAGTTATTAAGTGCAGAACATTATTCACTCACTCGCCTCATGTCCAACAACTTCCTGTACAAGCTGCTAACTGTGTGACTGTATTTTCTTTTTCTGGTGATAACTGCAAGTTTAAAAGTTTGTCGTCATGTTTCCCAGCTGTGAAACCTAAAGCTTGACATGGTGCGGCGTTGGTTTCCCTCCTCCTCCTCCCTCACTGGTTTACAGGTTTTCACGGATGTCTGGTCACATAAAACAAATGTTTCCATTGGGAAAAGCTGAAAACAACTTCTTCCCTCCCATCGTGTTGACGTGAAGTCGAACACGCAGCTGCCTTCTCATTACACAACCTCCAAAGAATGTTTACTACAAAGCCTCTCAGGGGAAAACTACCACCAAGTCAAAGCTTGTGGCGTTTCAGCCGACTTATAATTTCAGACTCTTAATTATAGCTCACACCTCCAACACCTTCTCCTCCGTCACATCACAGGCTCAGCTGGTCTCGGGCCGCGATCACTTGACGTGAGGTAGCTCCTCTGCTGTAGTCTGTAATTGAAAGGTTTTCAGCTCAAGACACAGCGATGATGTAATGTTACTTTAAAATCCCTCTTCTGGTAAACTTCTTACACGATTTCCTGCCTCAAAGAAGGTCGGAGGTCAAGTTTGTATGCACAGATGTTGATTGAGCAAGAAGGTTTTTATGAATGTAAAAAGAATCATACAATCATGCAATGATTTCTTGACAAACTGACAAGTAGAAAACAAACATGAACACTTGCTAAAACTTGAAATCTGCAATAGAAAATTGGATCATGAGCAGTGGAATAAAATAAGACATAAATAGAAAGGTGGAGGTGTTTTCTGACGGATGCATCTCGTCATCAAAACATGGCAGAACCTCCACCGACCGATTCCCATCAGGAATCTGTCCAGGTGTCGACTTTACAGCTCAACAACTGACACACAGAAACAGAAACGCAACCACTCATTAAGGCTGATTAGCTGCTGAGAGATCAGGCAGAGACTCCCATCATGCAGCGGGGGGGGGGACTCCACCGACCCGCCGAGCGTCTTAATCATGTGGGGAATGCTGAGTGAATTCCTTTCTGCCAGCTCCTGGAAACACAAAACACACTTTCATTACTTTTCCTCAGCAGGAGAGAACAGCGGAGACACTGTACTAATTGCCTGATGTTAAGTCCAGTTAATCAACACTTAGTTACTGCTCAGTTAATATTTAACACTTGATTCAAGGTTCAAAGATTTAACAACAGTGAATTAGATGATACTGCAGGGATTTCCAGTCAGAGCTTCAGATTTAAGTGTCAATGGAAATGAACAGGAGGTCCAAAATGGCCTGAACCCGAACCAAGAAGGTATCAGATTTCAGTGTCAATGTCAGACCATTGTTTTTGGTTTCTTCAGTCATCTAATCTGATTTATGAAGAAGTTTCTCTCTTTCTCTCTGTAGTCAGGTTTCCTTCCAAATGTGGGACAAATATTTAACCAAATATTCAGAAAATCTACAGAAGGAAATTAATGCTAATTACGCTCAAAACGATGGAGAACCCTGTGGAAATCTGACCTCTCTCCTCATTGCTCCACACAGATCTGATGTTTTTGTCTCTTCAGTGATACAAAATGGACAAGAGAGTAACCAATGAGTTGCATTAGCATGGCAAACTAATGGTCTGAGACTTTTCAGGAAATGCCCAAAAATTACATATGTTTATGAAGCCCTATGGCAGTGGTAGTAATTATGACTTGTCCGTTGGGAGCCATGGAGGAAATGGGGGTTGGATGGACCAGGATGGATGGGTCAACAAAACATCAGACTTGCTTGAGAAAGGAGACCAGCATTGGTTTCCTGTTTCCAGCCGACAATCAATGTTGGTTTCTTTTAACCATGATCATGACTCTTCCCTTCCCTGAAGTTAATTGAACCAATATTTTTCGAGGTCCAAGCTCGAATCAGGCATCTGATCAGGATGCCTCCTCGGTGCCTTCCTTTAGTGGTTGTTCAGACACATCCGGAAGGGAGGAGACCCTGAAGTAGACCCAGAACTTGCTGGAGGGATTACATAACCCATCTGGCCAGCAAATGCCTCAGGATCCCCCAGAAGAAGCTGGAAAAGATTGCTGAGGAGATGGGACGTCTGAAATACCCTGCTTAACCTGCTGCCACCACAACCTGACCCTGGATACGCAGAAGAAAATTGATGCATGGATAGATGGATGGATGTTTGGCAAAACATCCAAACTTTAACGACAGTGGTGTCACATCATGAAACAGATACATAGGGTTGGGTGGTAAAGATGCAGATCCAGGCCAAGTTCAGGTCCCAGTTTTAGGTCTCACAAAACTGCAGTACGGTAAAGAAAATAAACTCTTCAAAATAAACATATCAAAGGATCCCAGTCAATTGCTAAACGTAACTGTGTGTGTTTCTGGCCAGTTTCCATTTCCTGTTTTCACTGATTGTTATTTCAGCTGCACTGGATGGTAATCATTCATTCATCAGCTGCACTCTGCTGCTAATGGCTCCGTGATTACAGAAACGTATTACACTGTTCTGTTTAATCTTCTGCACTCACAGAAGAGACGTGTTTTGCATCCAGCAGACTGATGTCTGATGTGTTTCAGGTGTGGAAAAACTAAAGCCATCTGCACAAACAATTGAACAGTGTTTCTTACTTTAAATGTACCTGTCTGTTTAGATGATTATAACATGGTCTGGCTGCAGGTGCAAAAAGTAGGTACTTGAAGCACCTGCTACTGTTTCACGTCAGTTAAACTCCATCCTGACTCTCCTTTTCCGTCTCGTCCCTCCTCAGATACGACGCCGACTTGAAGCCGAGGAGCTCTCCGTCCTTGGAGGAGGATGAAGGCTTCAGCGACTGGACTCAGCGCAGAGAGAGACGGAGGCAGCAGCGCCTGCAGGAGCTCAGCCAGGGAGGCGAGGAGGACGAACGAAGAGGAGGACACGATAAACAAAGAAGCTGTACCCGTAAAGACCGTTCAGGCCTCACCCACGTCCTCCAGCCGACTCCAGAGACAGGAGCAGGAGGAGACAGACAGGGCCAGGGTGGAGGCGGAGAGGAGGAAGGAACGTGAGGAGGAGGCGATTCGAGCCGAGAGGGCGAGGAGGGAGAAAGAGAAGGAAGAGGAGGAGAAGAGGAAGAGGGAGGAGGTGATGACCAGGAGGAGGGAGGAGATTCAGAGACCAAAAACAGAGGTAAGGCTTCCTCATGAAAAGGTACTAAAAGTTTAAGTCATATTAGTCCAAGTTATATTTAAGTTATCCCAAACAAGTCCAAATAAAGTTTCAGCTTATTGAAGGCAAGTCCAAGACAAATATCATCATTTGAGATCCGAGACCAGTCCAAATCAAGTCTTCAGGCATTTGAAACAAGTCATGTCCCAGTCTATTCAAAACAAGTCTTGAGTGAAGTCCTTCAGTAAGTAAATACACAAGTGTTTATAAGCAAATTCCTGGTCAACATTTAGGTGAGGTCTCAGGTCCTTATTGTTGTTAAGTCAAACTCAAGTCCAAGTCTCAGCTCTTGACATCTGAGGGCTCTTTACAATCAGTCTTTGAAGTTCAGTCTTTGTGTTGATAAAACACTCATATCAGTTTATATCAAGAGTAAGTCTGTTTATGTGCAGGTGGAGAAAAGAAAAGAAGTTAAAGTCTCCTACACATCGAAGGTTTTCCTTCACCAAGAGCCGAAACACAGCAACGCCAACGGAGATGCAACCAACGAGGAGGTGACGTCGTACGTCCACAACAAGACAAAAAGATCCTCCAGGTGTTTTATTTAGCTATCTTTTCCTTTAATTAATACTTGCCTTTGTTGAAATGGCAGATGTTTAACTTTTTAATACCTCCCTGGTTTGTGCAGCAGAGCCACGGAGCCAGAGGAGGCGGAGGCCATCCTTGAGACGGAGCAGCGTCTGGAGAAGATCCGACGGAGCCTCCAGGTGAAGGAGAGCCAGGAACTGGAGCAGCTGAGACACCGACAGGCCGAGGCCGAGCAGGAGCTGGAGGAGCTGAAGAGGAGGAGGGAGGAGAGGCGCCGAGTCCGCGATGAAGAGGAGCGTCGGAGGGAGGAGGAGGAGCAGCAACGGCTGGCCAAAGAGGAGGTGACCACACATCATTAAAAGCTTAATATGAGAAAAACTGGAGGAGATATTGCTTAGATATTTAAACGACTGCAACAGGGAAGCTGCAGATTAAACAGGTTTATTTTAACTTAAATATAACAGATGTTAGAAGAAGAATTAATTTTATGTGAAAGAGGTTGTTTTATTAGCCTCTTTTAGCTCATTGTTTTGGTTTTACAACAACTAGCTGGGGAAGAAAGTGGAGCATCTCACAGCTAAAGACCCAGATAATTTTTCTTAGGAGTCAACAGCCAATCAGTGTTTTTGACCTGACTCTAGGAGGAGAGAAGACGGATGAAGGAGGACATTGAGAGGAGGAGGATGGAGGCAGCAGAGAGGATGAAGAGCCTGAGCACATCCAGCATCGATGGGGACGAGATGTTCAGTCCCTTCAGTCCCAAAGTTCCCACACACAAGGTAAACAAAACCTATTAATGTTACAGTGGTAAATCTAAAAAGCTGGTGGTAGTTCTTAACCTTGATGGAACAAGATTGAGGGAACAAATTAGTCTACATTGACAGGTTGTTGCAGATCCCCCCATGTCAACAGCACTCCCCAATGGCAGGGGCCTCACCCAGCCTCCATAGATCTGGCTTGATCCAGATCATCCCACAGATGCTTGCTTGTGGTGGGAGCTTTGTCCTGCTTGAAGAAGCCCCTGCCATTGGGGAGTGCTGTTGACATGGGGGGATGTGCTTAGTCTACAACAATGTTTAGGTGGGTGGTACGTGTCAAAGTAACATCCAGATGAATGAAGAACCCAAGGTTTCCCAGCAGAACATTGAATTGTAACACAGATGTTGTTCACGCCACACTGTGATTTTTTTGGAACTGGTCTGAGGTCTAATTTTGGCTCCTCAGGAAGAATTAGTCACCATGAAGTGACGGGAAGGATGAAGAATAACATAATGGAAGTTGTTGCTGGTGCAGCTCCAGCTGATAACTTCACACAGAGACTATCTGGACATGGAGGCTGTAGCTACTCTGGAAAGTAAAGGTTTTATTGGTTTTTTGGGTGAACTGTCCTTCGACTCAGTGATCCATTAAGTCCCATTAACCAACACAGCTTACAGATTGCCTTGTGTTGAATAAACAAGTTCACACTGACAAATAACTGTGTTATCTTCACAGCCGATGGGTTCAGTCTCAGCTTTGTAAGTTGCATGTGTGTGTTCATGTGTTTGAAAAGCCAGTGTGTATTTCACTGATGATGAGTTTGATTTGTGAATATCCACCACACACGGCTGCGCCATGTTCCAACTTCTTACTGTGTTTGGGCACAAGTTATTATCTTGTACAAAGCCCCTGAAATATATATTTTTATCTCTTGCACACAAGATTAAGGAATAAAAACATTTTCCAGGACTTCAGGGGCTCTGTAGTTGGATGTTTTATCAGTGGTGTTGATGGAAAATGTCCATGTGCATGACACTGCATGCGTGTTCTGCAACTCTTCACCTTCTGTTGCCAGTTTTTCTTTTCCTAATCGAACTGAACATTTAAACAAATTAAAATTCAAGTCATTTACAAATTAAAAAATGTGAAAATCAATCTCCTGATCTTCATGGATATTTGGGTTATAAAGCACGTTTCCATCATCCTCTGCTCATGCCTTCAGAGTGACTCGGAACAGTTTGATGAAGGCCAGCAGACCCAGCTCTGTTTGTCTTGGACGGAGCTGTGGCGGTCTGCGGCTGAAAACGCAGAGCCGAGCTGCACTTAACACACTTCTGAACTGAGGCAGAAACACAGAGGAAAACTTCCTGTGTCCGTCAGAAAAATTATCTCAGACTTCTTCTTCTTCTTTTTCAGATCACAGAGAGGACAGAATCCCTGAACCGCTCGCTGAAGAAAAGGTGAATATCCCGATCAATGTCCTGATTGGTCGAAACATTTCCCCCAAAATTTGGTCTGACCCGTTGTTAAAAACTTCTCTCAGCAGAGAAAATTAAGTTTAAATGCTGCTGCAGGTTGATATGTGACAAACAATGATCTAATTATAGTTGATTCATTTGTGGTCAAGCGATTTATTACCAGCTAATCATTTCCGCAGTAGTAAACTTTCAGCCTCCACTTGCAGCCCAGTGTTTCTGTTCTGGCTAACCCTCCACCGTCTGAAGGTAAACAGATGAAGAGGGTCAGAGGTGACCTCTCCACCTCTCTCTCAGTGCATCCTCCTCCTTGGGGTCGTGATTAATGGCTCCACTGCTTAACTCCGTCCAGATGCAGGCGGCTGTGTTTTCTCTGGTGGTTGGTGAGGTATGGCGGCTCCAGGCAGTCTGCAGCAGGCAGTTATCAGCTCTGAGGAGCTCTCGGCAGGAGCGAAGCCTCTGGGTGGATGATTTGTTTTTATTTTAACTTATTATTTTAATTTATTCAGGAACAGGGGGCGATGTTCAGAAGAGGCACGATGACTCCAGCAGTGTTGGTGCTGTTTCCTGGGGCAATAAGAGCGTTTTCACTTGAACCTGATGGCACATTGTTGGCAGTGGAACATGAGCATTCATTTGGACCGGTGTTTGTCCACCTGAGTGGACACAAACACCAATATCCACTTGTTAAGCCTGATGTCACGACCAACCAAAATACTGTTTCCGGGTCCAACTTCTCTGAGTCTCTCCTGTTTTCAAGATGCTGCAGTGCTGTGTCCTGTGTTGTGCCCACATCTTCATGTTTCAGTTGTCAGTCCTCTTCTGTGCTGCCCAGCTAAGACAAATAAAGCTGGTCTTAGCTAGTTATCTTCGCCTAGCTAAGGTGAAAATAGGTGGCATTAGCTAGTTATTTTCTCTATTTTTGGGCAGCACAGAACTGACAACTGAAACATGAAGATGTGGGCTCATCGCAAGAAACACCTGGTAAAGCCCAGAGCTTAAATTTGGGGTACCTGCTTTTGCCAGTGGGTGTTAATATTAGCTAGGTTAGCTGGCTCATGTTAGCACCCGCTGGCATTAAACTTTGTTTTTCTTCATTTGTTTAAAAATAAAAATTGTAAATTATTAACTGCAACCATTTCCTCTTCTCTTCCTCATCACAGTGAAAGCAGTAGAATGACAGTGAATAGTTTTTTGGACTCAGATCTGTTCAGACAACACGGGACACAGCACTGCAGCATCTGGAAAACAGAGGGGCTTGGGAAAGTTGGACCCGGAAATAGTTTTTTCATTAGTCCTGACGTCACGACAAGCAAATTATTAATAAATCCAGTATTTTGGTCTCCACCACCTCCTGAGGGAAATATTTGGTTCTTTAGCTGCTAAATGCTCCACTATGTTCACCAGCTGCTCTTTGACTGTATTTATCATTGGACCTGCAACAGATTTATCAAGAAAAATTATTCAGCATTTGTGCAACTTTTGGCCAGTCAGAGGCTTTGGTGTTATTGACCGGCTCAAACATACACCATGATAATTTTGCAGAACTCTTGCCAACAGACCTACAGATACATGGAAACTTCACCTCTAATTTTACAGTCATAGGTAAAACTCAAATCTGGCCGAGTCACACCCTCCAGCAGCGAAGTAAGCAGCTCATAAAAACTATTTCAAATGTCTCGATCCAAACGTCTGAGATCAGCTGCTCTTCCCCTCCATCAGTCATGACATCATTATGGGTAAACCTCCTTTAAAGAAGTGGGCGTCACGGGGCGCCGTTGCCTCAGACAAGCAAACAATTCGGATGATGAATGAGGTTTCCTCCCCCACTGTGAAGGAATGACCTCATCCAGCGGCATAACTTTTCTATCTGGAGCTGTAAAATTAAAGAAATGTGAGGGAGAGGAGGGTTTGGGGTTTGGGGAAGATGATGGTGGAGTTTGGACAGCTGGTTGAAAGAATGAAACCCTCCTGGATCTGCAGAGACTAAGACGAAAACATCTCAGACAAACCCTTGTGTATTCACCCAGATCTGAGTCAGGACTCCTGGAGTCCACATGTGCTGGTCTGACTTGAAACTGTTCTGGTTTTGATTGAAGTGTGAACATGTAAAACTGGGGAGGTAGAGAGAAACGGAGCAGAACACATGAAAAGACTGAATTCTTTTTCATCTATAACTGAGCTTTGATAAACTTGTTATTCTGGATTTGCCTGAAATGTTAACGGGTAACTCTGGTATTGTTGAACCTGGGCCTTATTCTCCATGTTTTTGGGAGTAGATGATTGATAAGGACAAAAATCTTTGGAATCTGTGCAAAATTGATCAAAAACTGGTTACTGTGACCAGCTGCTGCAATGTAATCCAATGGTACAAATGACCACTTCAATGGACGTCCGCTAAAGTGCTTCTTATTATCAGATTGTTATTCTCAGTGTCTGACAACATTATGATAGGATTCCTTCCTCCTATTAAAGAGGAAGATCCTTTTAGTTTAACCAGAAACATCTCTATATATCACTACCAGACTCCATTGACAAAAACAGGAATTTTACTGAGCAGAACACAGGAGCTGCTGGAATACCACTGCCTCCATCTGTAGGAATCCTATCCATAATGTTGTCAGACACTTATCATCTCATTCCATCTCTGGTTTTAACTGGTTGCATTTGTTGTTGTTTTGTTCGAATCAGTAACAGCTTTAAGAAGACACAGCCTCTGGTCCTGACGTCCAAGATCGATGACAAGCTGGAGCAGTACGCCCATGCCGTGGAGGTCAGCTCACACACAAACACACACATTAGTGTTTCTGTTTGGTTTCATGATGACACCTTTTGTCTTTGCATTCGTTAGTTCTCC